>CAUYON010042813.1:0-23242 GCA_963573935.1 Arctocebus calabarensis
CAACAATGACAGCTGCAACCGAAAAATGGCCAGGCATTGTAGCGGGCGCCTGTAGTACAGCTACTTGGGAGGCAGAGGCAAGAGCCTCACTTGAGCCCAGGAATTGGAGGTTGCTGTGAGCTGTGATGCCACAGCACTCTACCCAGGGTGACAGCTTGAGGCTTTGTCTCAAAAAAAAAAAAAAGCAAAAATAGCTAAATGGAATCAGTATCAAACTATAGCGGCAGGGCAGCCAGTCATGGAGGAAGCGGAGGCCTTCTGCTACAACGCCCACTGTGTGCGGTTCAGCAGGGAGCGGGCCCAGGCACTGCTAGCCAACTGTGCTGGCGTGCTATTGCGTAGCGAGGAGGCACTGAGAACGCTGACAACGCTGCGGCCTATGGCAAGTGCCTGGGCTTCATCACCAACAACAGCAGTAAGACCCACAAGGCCTATGCTGATAAGCTGCAGTGCCTGGGCTAGGGCAGCCTGGTGGGGCCAGTGAAGACCGGCAGGCCCTACTGCAGGGCAGCCTGGCCCTGGCCGCAGAGCCAGTGGCCATAGGAGTCGCCAGCATGGGCATGGGACCTGAACCTCTGCAGGGCGACAGCCCCGGCGACTGGCTGGATGTGCCGCTTGAGCCCGACACAAATGCAGTAATGGTTGGCTTCGACCCGCACTTTAGCTGTATGAAGCTCACGAAGGCCCTGCGCTACCTACAGCAGCCTGGCTGCCTGCTCATGGGGACCAAGATAGACAGCCGGGTCCCACTCGAGAACAGCCACTTCATCGCTGGTACTGGCTGTCTGTTCCGAGCTGTGAAGATGGAGGCCCAGTGCCAGGCGGAAATTACAGGGAAGCCCAGCCGCTTCATTTTCGTCTTCGTATCCCAGGAGTACGGAATCAACCCTAAAAGCACCGTCATGGTGGGAAACTGCCTGGACACAGACATCCTCCTGGGCATCACCTATGGACTGAAGACGATCCTGACCCTCACTGGATTCTCCACTCTAGGGGACGTGAAGAGCAATCAGGAAAGTGACTGAACTTCTAAGAAGAAAATGTTCCCTGATTTCTATGTTGACAGCATAGCCGACCTTTTGCCCGCCCTTCAAGGTTGAAGATTTAGTGTCTTTAATCTCCAGAATAAAAAAAAGTGAAAATCAGTTACCCAAATTTATAGGTGGGTCTTGAGCATATACTCAGCTACCTGGCTTCAGAGGGTGTAACTGTAGTCAAGCAAAGGGATTGGCTAACCTTGTAAGTAAACGTTTTGGGGGTGATTTTGTTTACTTCTATTCTAAGATGTACTTTTAAGCTTAGGGGCACTGAGGGGGTGGGTTCTGGGCCTTGGGTGTTGGCAAGGGCAGCCTCAGCAAGGCCTGCTAATGGACTGAGGCATGTCTAGAGATGATTGGTCATTCATTTTGCTGGGAAATTCATTCAGGTATCAAAGCCCCTGAAGAACAGAGAGGGGCTGCTTATTGTGACGGTTGTGAGAAGCTTGCACAGAAGGAACCAAGGTTCCATCAGTGTGACTGTCCAGCAGCAGAGCCTCTTGTATCCTGCCCCTCACTGCAGGAAGTGAGTGGAGGAGGGGGATTGCTCCCAGGTGGTGTCGTCCTGCTCTTGAGGTTTGGGGTGCTGCCCTTGCTATCCTTCTCCCTTCCCACCCTTCTCTGTCTTCCCTCCCTTTGAAAGACACTCTGATGTCACACATGAGTGTCTGTTCTGTTTCAGATACCCAAGGCTGCTGTTGCTCATACACAGTTACCCAGTTTGGCAAACTCAGCACAGCTAAACCTCAGCTCTCTCACGTTTAAACTTAGGTGATTTGGACTGAGTATATTGCTGACTGAGTGGCCAAGAGGGGATGGATGCTTTCACTAAACTCTGGGCTTCTGAGCAGTGTGGGTACCAAAAATTACTATTTCAAGCAACATTGTCAAGTGGTGGAATTAAATCTTAAGCCTGTTGATTAAAAAAATAAAGAAATCAAACTATAAAGCTCCTACACATCCAAGGAAACAATCAGCAGAATTGAAGAAACAACCTATGAAATGAAAGAAAATGTTTGCAAACTACACTTCTGATAAAGGGTTAATATTCAAAATATACCAGGAACTAAAAAAAATCAAATAGCTCCATTTAAAAATGAGCAAAGGACCTGAATAGATATTTCTCAAAAGAAGATACACAAATGACCTACATTACATGAAAAAAAATGTTCACCATTACTAACCACCAGAAAAATGCAATTAAAACCACAGTGAGGGCTTGGTGCCTGTGGCTCAACGGGCTAAGGCGCCAGCCACGTATACCTGAGCTGGCGGGTTCAAATCCAGCCCTGGCCTACCAAACAACAATGACAGCTGAAAAATGGCTGGGCATTGTGGCAGGCGCCTGTAGTCCCAGCTACTTGGGAGGCAGAGGCAGGAGACTCGTTTGAACCCAGGAATTGGAGGTTGCTGTGAGCTGTGGTGCCATGGTATTCTATCCAGGGTGACAGCTTGAGGCTCTGTCTCAAAAAAAAAAAAAAAAAAAAACCACAGTGAGATATACTTGGTAGAAAAAGTATTATCAAAAAGACAAAAGGTAAGTGCTGATGACAATGTGGACACTGCTGGAGGGATGTTAAATTACTGCAACCATTATGGAAAACAATAAGGAGATTCCTCAAAAAATTAAAAACAGAATTACCACGGGATTCAGCAATATCAGTACTGGATAATGCATATCTCAAAGGAAATGAAATCAGTATGCTGAAGAGATATCTATACTCCTGTATTTACTGCAGCATTATTCACAATAGTCAAGATTCAGAATCAATGTATGTGACCATCATTAATAAATGAATAAAGAAAAGGCAGTATGTATACACAATGGCGTACTATTCAGCCTTTAAAAAAGAAGAAAATCTGGTAATTTGCAACAACATGGATGAACCTGGAGGATATTGTGTTAAGTGAAATAAGTAGAAACAGACAGCAAAATAAACTCACTCATATATGAAATCGTAAAACAGCAAACTCACAGACGCAGAGAGCAAAAAATGGTGGTTACCAAAGGGTGGGGGGGAGGGAGAGGAGGGGAGGGAAAGAGGATTAAAATATGTTGCTCATAGGGTACCAAAATCTACTTAGGATAAATAAATACAAGGGATCTATTATAAAACATGATGACTAGAGTTAATAATAATGTAGAGACTTACACTTATCTTCTACCTACTATGAGCTATCATACATTTTATATACATAAACAATTTGTAAACCCAGACTGTAATTTTAAATTTCACTGTATCTTATAATGAAACAGGTTACAAAACTTGAAAGTATAATAAAATTGCCTTTACATTTATGTAAAATAGATAAATATGATAATACATTGCAATTTGACTTTTTATTTTTGTATTTTTATTTGTGAAATGCACTAAAATCTTAACAATGAAACATGTTTCCAAGCACAAAAAAGTCAGGGGAAAAAAAATCTTACCATTCTTGCTGACATCCAGTTCCCTGAGATTAATAAGATTTGCAATGGATGCTGGTAATGTTGTTAAATCATTGTCAGGCAAACTCAGTTTGTGTAGAGACTGACAGTTAAAAAGTTGCTATTGGATAAAATAAGGAAAGAATTTTGATTATATATTTCCTTAAGTATTTCATGTACTAACTTTTATACAAATAAATAATATTACTTGCATTAAATGTGAATGAGTTATACCTTCCCTATATACCTAGAAAGTTCTCTCATAGTTCTGGTCATGCTAATATGGATCTGAGTACAACGGAACCACACAGAATAATTTACGTCTTTATATTTATACCTTAAACAAAATACACTTAGTAAGAATAAGTATATGGTTGTATGTTCTCTTAGGGTAGTCCAAAAAAAGTGGATATTAAGTATGATAAACTCTGGGAGGCACCTATGGCTCAGTGGGTAGTATGCTGGGCCCATATATCAAGGGTGGTGGGTTCAAACCTGGCCCTGGCCAAACTGCAACAAAAAGATAGCTGGGGCTCAGCTCCTGTGGCTCAAGCGGCTAAGGCACCAGCTACATACACCTGAGCTGGCAGGTTCGATCTAGCCTGGGCCAGCCAAAGAACGATGGCTGCAGGGCAGCGCCTGTGACTCAGCGAGTAGGGCCCTGGTCCCATATACCGAAGGTGGATGGTTCAAACCTGGCCTCAGCCGAACTGCAAAAAAACAGAAAAATAGCCGGGCGTTGTGGCGGGTACCTGTAGTCCCAGCTACTTGGGAGGCTGAGGCAAGAGACTCGCCTAAGCCTAGAAGTTGGAGTTTACTGTGAGCTGTGTGGTGCCACAGCACTCTACCGAGGGTGATAAAGTGAGACTGTCTCTACAAAAAAAGAAAAAAAATTGGGGGCAGCACCTGTGGCTCATAGAGTAGGGCACCGGCCCCATATACCAAAGGTGGTGGGTTCAAACCCAGCCTCAGCAGAACTGCGAAACAGAAAAACAGCCAGGCATTGTGGCGGACACCTGTAGTCCCAGCTAGTGGGGAGGCTGAGGCAAGAGAATCGCCTAAGCCCTGGAGTTGGAGGTTGCTGTGAGCTGTGTGACACCACAGCACTCTATCGAGGGCAACAGAGTAAGACTCTGTCTTCTCTACAAACAAACAAACAATGATGGCTGCAACAAAAAATAGCCAGGTGTTGTGGCGGGTGCCTGTAGCCCCAGCTACTTGGAAGGCAGAGGCAGGAAAATCACTGGAGCCCAGGAGTTGGAGGTTGCTGTGAGCTGTGATGCCATAGCACTCTACCCAGGGTGATAACTTGAGGTTCTGTCTCAAAAAAAAAAAAAAAAACAAGCTGGGCATTGTGGCCGGCACCTGTAGTCCCAGCTACTCAGGAGGCTGAGGCAGGAGAATCACCTGGGCCCAGAAGTTGGAGGTTACTGTGAGCTGTGTGACGCCACGGCGCTGGGAGGGCAATAAAGTGAGATTCTGTCTCTACAAAAAAATAAATAAATATGATAAATTCCAGAACTTGTCTTTCAAGCAAAATTAGCATTCCAAAATGAAAGCCTTATTAAGAGCATTCTTCCAAAAATGTAGAATCAGGCCAGGCACAGTGGCTCACGCCTGTAATCTTACCACTATGGGAGGATGAGGTGGTTAGATTGCTTGAGCACATGAGTTCAAGACCACTCTGCGCCAAAGTGGGACTTCATCTCTAAAAAAAAAATAAAATAGGCAGTACCTGTGGCTCAGTAAGTAGGCCGCTGGCCCCATATACTGAGAATGGCAGGTTCGAACCTGGCCCCGAACAAATTGGGAAAAAAAAAACAAAAAAAAACCTAGGTGTGGTGGCGGGCACCTGTAGTCCCAGCTACTCGGGAGACTGAGGCAAGAGAACTGCCTAAGCCCAAGAGCTGGAGATTGCTGTGAGCTGTGATGCCACCCACACTCTACTAAGGGTGACAAAGTAAGACTCTGTCTCTAAAAATAAATAAAATAAAGTAAAATAAAATAAAATAAAATAGCCAAGCGTTGTGGCAGGTGCCTATAGTCCCAACTACTTGGGAAGCTGAGGCAAGAGAATTGCTAGAGCCCAAGAATGTGAGGTTGCTGTTAGCTGTAACGCCACAGCACTCTACTGAGGACAACAAAGTGAGACTCTGTCTCCAAAAAAGAAAAAAACCTAAAAATGTAAAATCATTATGTACAGGAGAGAGAAATGATTCAGTATTTGTTTAACCAAGACTCTCTCTTTTCAACACAGACTAGACCAAGACCTCACAGATGGTGACCAAAGAGGAGGACTAATCCTGGTTTTCTGTCTTCTCTAAGAGAACTGAGAACTGGCTAAAGGGAGATAAATCATATGAAGAACATATAAGGAACAGTAAATTACAAAGCAACCTACCACAACCAAGGCATGTAGTTCATAAGGATGCAAACAGCAAAAGTTAATGTTTTATCCATAGCTATACACAGATTTCTCAGTAAAATAACCTAGGATAGCAGTGGCTTTCAAATGTTTTTAACAGTAGCCACTAGGAAAAAAGCCTTTTACATACTGCTATTCGGTATATGTGTATTAAAACGATGAACAACAGCTATGTGCAACACATCCATCCTATTTTATATTCTTTTATACTTTTATAGTTAAGATTGATGGAGTAAATAAAGAATGTCCATTTAAATTTAAATTTCAGATAAACAACAAATAACCATTTTGGTACAAGAATACCCTATATATTGTATGAGACACATTTATATACTAACAAAGTATTCCTTATTTTACATTTCTAATATAATTCAGTTTCCTATTTTTATTTTCTAATTCTTGCAATCCAAATTTATAATTCACTTTTTCACAATGCTGGCCACATATACAAAATTGATTTTTATGAGCCACCAAAAGATTTCCACCTAGATGAGAGTTTCAAAAACACTGCTACTTGGGTAGCAAAATATCCAAACAATTAAAAGCTATTGTAGCTTTTCTATAAACAGACCATTAGGTACAGGATAGCAAGGGATTGGGAATTAAAAAATACTAAAAAACAAGCCAGGCACAATGGCTCCTGCCTGTAATCCTAGCACCCTTTGAGACTGAGGCTGAGGCAGGTGGATTACCTGAGCTCAGGAGTCTGAGAACAGCCTATGCTAGAGCAACACCCTATCTCTAAAAATAGCCCTCTAAAAATAGCCAGGTGTGTGGCTGGTGCCAATAGTCCCAGATACTAGAGAGGCTGAGGCAAGAAGATCACGTGACCCCAAGAGTTTGATGTTGCTGTGAGCTATGAGCAAGAGCACTCTACTAAAGGCAACAAAGTGAGACTCTCTCAGAAAAAAATTTTAAAGTACTGAAAAAATTTTAATAAAGAAACAGGGAGCGGCTCAGCACCCATAGCATAATAGTTAGAGCACCGGTCACATACACCAAGGCTGGTGGGTTTGAACCAGCCTGGGGCCTGCTAAACAAGGACAACTATGACCAAAAAAATAGCCGGGTGTGGTGGGCACCTATAGTCCCAGCTACTTGGGAGCCTGAGGCAAGAGAATCACTTAAGCACAAGAGTTTGAGGTTGCTGTGATGCCATGGCACTCTACCTAGGGTGACATAATGACACTCTGTATCAAAAAAAAAAAAAAAGAAGAAGAAAAGAAAAGAAAGAAAAAGCAAAAAAAGAAATGAGATAATTTGAGAGTGTTTCAGAACAATAAACCAACTTCCTTGGTCTAGTTATTACATTTCAGAAACACAAATCCTTCCAAACAAATTATAAATGGAGAAAAACAGAATACCTATACACTCTCTGCAAAGTTGTTTAACAATAAATTATAATATGGTTGCAACTAAAAGGACAATTACCCTCAATTAATCTCTTATGAAAAGTAGAAAAAATAGCATTATGTGTTTGTCCAGTTAAATTTATTGGGTCCAGAAATTGTAGTTTATCTACCTAATATTAAATACACAAGTACTCAAGCAAATAACTTAAAGAGGTATAGACTTTTGTGTGTGTGTGTGTGAGAGACTGAGTCTCACTTTGTTGCCCTGGGTAGAGTGCCCTGGAGTCACAGCTCACAAAATCTTGGGCTTAAGGGATTCTCTGGCTATTTTTTAGAGAAAGGATCTCAATCTAGCTCAGGCTGGTCTTGAACCCATGAGCTCAGGTGATCTGCCTGCCTTGCAATCCAAATTTATAATCTCATCGTATTGGGATTATAGGCCTGAGCAACTGCGCCTGGTATAAGATGTACAGACTTTTTAAATCTGTTTTTAAAAATCTGAATCGTCTACATACCTCAAGATAAAAATTAAACCCCAAAATTGAGACAGAACACACATATATGTGGTCAAGGAGAATATCATATTTTCAGGTATGAAAATAACAAAAAAGTAATTCTTGAAACAATTAGCATACCTTTGGAAGCTCTTCAATCTGATTAGCATCTAAATAGAGCTCCTCCAAAGTTTTTTCAAAAGTAAAAATCTCTTTGGGAACCTGTTCCAAACTGCAATGAGAATAATCAAGAGTAGTGACAGTCTCCTCTTCCCCTCGTAGGCAGCGACATGGTACCAACCGCACAAACAAACTTCGTTTTGTAGTCATTTTTAGATACTGCAATATTCAAATAAAAATAAATTTAATTGAAACATATACATCATAACAATTTTTCAAAACAAATTACTCAAATTTATGACAATTTGTGTCACAGATAACACTTCCCCTGATGTTAGGTGCACCTAATGGAACCCATTTAACATTGCTTTAATACCCACATTTGTACTTAACAGAATTTCAAATTAAACTCAACACTTCAGTACTTTACAAAACAATCTGTAAAGTAATCATTTATATGCTTCTACAAATAAAGTTCTCAGCAAAAAAACCCTAGTACGACAAAGATTTTTCTTTAATTCCTGGCTCTAAGACTTCAATGTTTCTTTTCTTTTCTTTCTTTTTTTTTTGAGACAGAGCCTCAAGCTGTTGCCCTGAGTAGAGTGCTGTGGCATCACAGCTCACAGCAACATCAAACTCCTGGGCTCAAGCAATTCTGCTTCCGCCTCTCAAGTAGCTGGGATTACAGGTGCCCATCACAACTCCGGGCTATTTTTTGGTTATAGCCATCATTGTTTGGCAGGCCTGGGCTGGATTTGAACCTACCAGCTCAGGTGATTGTGGCTAGCACCCTTAGCCACTTGAGCCACAGGTGCCAAGCCAAGACGTGAATGTTTCTTTTCTTTTTTTTTTTTTTTTGACTTGAATGTTTCTTAACTAAGAACTTAACTATGCAAATTTAGTAGATAATGGGAATACAAAGATGTTTTCAGGTCTACTTAACTGGCCTTCAGGTATTAATAACTATTTTTAACTTTTCTATGGGCTCAGCACCTATAGCCACAGCACTCTACCCAGGGCGACAGCCTAAGACTCTTGTCTCAAGAAAAAAAAAAAAAAACAACTTCTCTATGCTTCTCCCACATGAAAATTCCCACCTATCCCAAGTGTATTTTCTATCAGTTAAATATTGGCCTTATGGTTTTTAAAAACAGCTTATAGCCTTAAATGTGTTTAAGGTTACATACTGAATCATAAACCTCCTTAAATAAGGTACAGATCACAAATTAATTGAAGGAAAAGGCCAATCCCAAATTAGTAAAAATTCTCAAGAACAATTTTATTAAGTATATAATGTACGTACATAGGTTAATTTCAACTAGTCTAAGATAGGCTCAGCGCCGTAGCTCAGTGGTTAGGGTGTCAGCCACATACACCAAGGCAGACCCCAGTCTACTAAACAACTGCAACAACAACAACAAGAAAACTACAACAGCGACAACTGTAACAACAACAACAAGAAAAAACTACCGGGCGTTGTGACGGGTGCCTGTATTCCTAGCTACTAGGATGCTGAGGCAAGAGAATTGCTTAAACCCAAGAGTCAGAGGTTGCTGTGAGCTGTAACGCCACAAAACTCTACCTAGGACAATGCAGTGAGGCTCTCAAAAACAAACAAACAAAAAACCCACCAACTAGGCTAAGCTATATTAGCACAGAAACCCACTTTAATAAATAAGAATGATGAGAAGTATTATCAATTTATTACATGTAAAATGATCAGTTTGTACTCTAGACAGAAAACTATATTAATATAATTATTAGGCCAGATATGATGGTTTAGGCCTATAATCCTTGCACTTTGAGAGCCTGAAGTGGGAAGATGACTTGAGGCCAGGAGTTCGGGTTTCATGGTGCACACCTGTCGTCTCAGCTATTTAAGAAGGTGGGCAGGAAGATCGCTTGAGCCCAGGAGTTCAAGGGTACAGTGACCTATGGTTGCACTCCAGCCTGGGTGATAGAGCAAGGCTCCAGTCTCAAAAAAAAAAAAAAAAAAAAAAAAGTATTAGATTACTTCTAATCAGGAAAAAGACTAGGTTAAAGCCCACTGAAGCCTTAGGAACAAAATATAAGGAAATATAAAAAAACTCAGCAATTTAAACAAATACAACGTTTTAATACAAAGTAAATAAAATATTAAAAAATAATTCATGTGCTGACTCAAATAACTGATGCTTTCACCTCCTCAAAATCTTGGCTTAATAAACCATTATTGATTGACATTTTTGCCTCAGTTATTTGGGTTGACACATGGCTAAACAAAACATCAAATGCTTAAATAAAAACAGAATCAGTACTAATGATTTTTCCTTTTGCCTCAGGCTACAATATAGATTCATAAAAGCATTGCTTCTAACTCTTCTAACCCATACTTTGAATTATATGATACTCTTAACACGTTTGACAATGAATAACTATTTCCCTTGTAATCTTTTTTTAAAATTGTCTATTCTTGGGCCAGGCAAGGTGACTCACACCTGTAATCCTAGTATTCTAGGAGGCCGAGGTGGATTGCCTGAGCTCATGGTTTGAGCAATAGCAAGACCCCCTTCTCTAAAAATAGCCAGGCACTGTAGCGGGCATCTGCAGTCCCAGCTACTCAGGAGGCTGAGGCAAGAGAATCGCTTTGGAGGTTGCTGTTAGCTATAATGTCAAAGCTACCAAGGGTGACAAAGTAAGACTCTCTCTCAAAAAAACAAATTTATCTATTCTAATTCAAACCCCCTGTGCCAGGCAATATGCTAAGTTCTTTTTTTTTTTTTTTTTTTAAGACAGAGTCTTATATTTTATTGCTCTCAGTAGAGTGGCATGGCGTCACAGCCCACAGTAACCTCAAAATCTTGGGCTTAAGCAATTCTCTTGCCTCAGCCTCCCACGTAGCTGGGACTACGGGCATCTGCCACAACACTCAGCTATTTTTTGTTTGTAGTTGTCACTGTTGTTTGGCAGGCTGGATTCAACCCACCAATGCCTGTGTATGTGGCTGGTGCCATAGCCACTGAAATACAGGTGCTGACCCGATATGTTAAGTTCTTTAGATAATAAACTATATGCATATCCTTATTTCATCCTCACTACAACTTTCTGAGATATGTACTATTTTCCCCATTTTTCCATAAAGAAACTGAGTTTTAGTTTTGTGCCCCTTTTTTTGTAAAGAGATGGGACATCTTACTATGATGTCCAGACTAGTTTCAAACCACTGGGCTCAAGAAATCCTCCTGTCTAGGACTTACAAGTAGCTAGAACTACTGCTTTTTTAATACTCCTTCTCAACATAGAATAGTATTTTATTTTGTTTTTGTTTTTGTTTTTTTGAGGCAGAGCCTCAAGCTGTCACCCTGGATAGAGTGCTGTGACATCACAGCTCACAGCAACCTCCAACTCCTGGGCTCAAGCGAGTCTCTTGCCTCTGCCTCCCAAGTAACTGGGACTACAGGCACCCGCCACAATGCCCGGCCATTTTTTGGTTGCAGCTGTCATTGTTGTTTGGCAGGCCCAGGCTGGATTCCAACCCGCCAGCTCCGGTGTACGTGGCTGGCGCCTTAGCCTGTTGAGCCACAGGCGCTGAGCCTAGAATAGTATTTTAAACCAATACTTGAACTAAGGTTCTCAAACCAATTCAGGTATCAGTTGAGGTCTTTGCTACATACTTTATATTTTTCCTTCAAGATTTATAAAAACAAACTATAGTGTCAGACATCAAATGTTTCTATCTAAAATCTCTGTCAACAAACATACAGAAAAGTTTACCAAATATTTAATGAACATTATCTATGTTTACATAAAGGCATGTTTAACTGAAAAACATAAACAGTTCATCAAATAAATAAAAATTTAATTGCAAAAGGAGAATTTAGCTTATACTTACATGCTTATGAGATTGTTTTTTAAATTCTAAAAATGAATACAACACTTCTTGTTCTAGATATTTTATGACTACAACTGAGTTAGGCGGACACTTAAGAATAGGAAAGAATCCTATCCACTCTGTCCAATATGGTAGCTACCTCTAGACATGTGGCTAAACTTAAAAAAGTTAAGTCAAAATCAAAAATCTGGTTTCACAGTCACACTAACCACATTTATTATAAATGCTCAATAGCCACCTGTAAATAGTAGCTACCATACTGAACCAAAGAACTACATTGGGGACAACTGAGGGATGAAGCAATTCACAAGGTAGAGTAATTGGGGTTTGTTTTTTTGTTTTTGAGACAGAGTCTCACTCTGTCACCCTGGTTAGAGTGTCGTGGTATCAACATAGCTCCCAGCAACCTCAAACTCCTGGGTTTGAGCAATCCTCTTGCCTCAGCATCCAGATTAGCTGGGAACTATAGCTGGGATTACAGGAACAGCACCTAGCTAGTTTTTCTTTAGTACAGCCGGGAGTCTCCCTCTTGTTTAGGCTGGTCTTGAACTCTTGGGCCCAAGCAATCCACTCACCTCAACCTCCCAGAGTGCTAGGATTACAGGCATGAGCCACCATGCCCGGCCTCCCATACAGTAATGATTAATGAAGATAGAACTTCTAAGATTTTTCTATAGAGCTGATCAGGCTACAGACACAAAGAAATTATAGAATTGCTCTGAAAGGACAATAAATTCCGAAAAGGAAGATTAAATGCCTGGTTCTAGGAAGATACACAGAGTTTATATCTCAAAGGGAAACCTTCTGTGGGGAAGAGATTGTGAAAAAGAACAGTTTTTACCTCAGATTAAATTCCCTGGGAATCCAAAGCCAACAAAAAGACCCTAATTCAATACAAACCTGTATGTAGAAGTAGAGTATACTAAAAATTGCGGATTGCTAAATAAGGGTGACCTTAATCCCTGAGAGAAGAGGAAGAAAGAACTATTATGAAAAAGATGTAAATGAGTAACACCCCCCCCCCAAAAGAAATCCTCCCATAATGATGTAAGAAAATACTCCAAAATTTCTCCTAACCTGGTCTGAACCGGAAGTCATCAACATGGCTGAGATTTAGGGATACAACAATTTTTAAACTACAAGTGACAAAGTAAACATAAGAATCTTTTCATCATGGCCAGCGCTTGTGGCTCAGTGGGTAGGGCACTGGCCCCATATATTGAGGGTGCTGGGTTCGAACCCGGCCCTAGCCAAACTGCCACAAAAAATAGCCAGTATTGTGGCGGGCACCTGTAGTCCCAGCTACTCGGGAGGCTGAGGCAAGAGAATCACCTAACACCAACATTTGGAGGTTTCTGAGCTGTGTGATGCCATGGCACTCTACCAAGGGTGACAAAGTGAAACTCTGTCTCAAAAACAAAACAAAACTTTTCATCACAATGAAGTGACAGAGTAACCCTAAAAAGATGAGTATTAATAATAAGTCAAAAACTTTCTACCAAAACAAATTAAAGCTACTTACCACTGGGTTGAATTTATTTCCCTGATGTTTCTTAATTGAGCCAACATTCTGTGGAAAACAAAGAGAACCAAATTTAATAATAAAAATGGATCTTTATGACTATAAGATAATTTCTAACTTACATCAAAAACTAAAATAAACTTCTCAAAAACTGACCATTATAAACCGGAAATATTATAACAAAAGATTAGCTTCTTTTTTTTTTTTTTTTTTTTTTCTTGCAGTTTTTGGCCAGGGCTGGTTTTAAACCCACCACTGACAGCACATGGGGCCGGTGCTCTACTCCTTTGAGCCATAAGAGCCGCCCAAAAGATTAGCCTCTTAAAAACACACATGGGTGCATGTGCACACACACAAATTTGCTAGCTTCTAAATAAATGGGTAGCTTTTTAAAAAGTAGATTGTTCATACACTTGTAAGCTACTGAGAACTCCATCATATCCAAAAATACCTTTCCATATACCACTAAAATACCTGTTATTTGAATTGATTGAGAAGTAACAAAACATTTTTCATGCAAATAAATGCTAATCACCAATGACAACTGCAACAAAAAATGGCCAGGCATTGTGGTGGGTGCCTGTAGTCCCAGCTACTTGGAAAGCAGAGGCAAGAGAATCACTTAAACCGAAGAGTTTGAGGATGCTGTGAGCTATGATGCTATCGCACTCTACCGAAGGCGACACATTAAGACTGTCTCAAAAAAATAAATATTCAGAGTAAAATCTGAAAATGTTTCAGAATTTCAGAGTTGTCGTAAAAAGATGAAACTATTTGTCTCTATGCTAAACAGTTTAGAACTATGGAGTTGTTTAGCCTTCTTTAAGAATTCCAAATATTCTGCGTGCCACGAAAAAAAAAAACAAAAAACACCTGAGTATATAGCAAGCAAAGATGGCCACTAAATCTTTTTTCATTTATACTACACCCTCCTCCTAGAGATTCTGATTTAGTAAATTGGTATAAAACTCAATATTCTTTATCCTAAACAAAATGCCCATGTGATTCTTTAACACAGTTTCAACAATAATACACGGTCAATCCTAATTCATCAATTATCAAAGCTAACATCATTTAGTCCTCTCCATCCTCTGAGAATTAATTTTTTTTTATAATTTTATTGAATCATAAT
Source organism: Arctocebus calabarensis (assembly GCA_963573935.1). NCBI lineage: Eukaryota > Metazoa > Chordata > Mammalia > Primates > Lorisidae > Arctocebus > Arctocebus calabarensis. Next base: position 14,385 of record CAUYON010042813.1, read on the forward strand.
TCTGTACTTTTTAAAATAATTTTATTGATCTGAGAATTAATTTGACTAAAGTCTCAGTTTGAAACTACTACTATAAAAATTGAAAAATAAAACCACTATAAACTTTTTTTTTTAAATTTAGCACATAATATTCCTCTCTTATCTAAAGACATCACATTTGGCTAGATGTAAAAGAAATCTTATGGGCGGCGCCTGTGGCTCAAAGGAGTAGGGCACCGTCCCCGTATGCCAGAGGGGGTGGGTTCAAACCCAGCCCCGGCCAAAAATCTAAATAAATAAATCACTTTAAAAAAAAAAAAAAAAGGAAATCTTATTTTGGTGCAATATTTCATTTAATTAAAACAATGGTTCCTCCTCAGGCATGCCCACACTTTTTAAAGAGATTGTACAAGATCATGATTATCACAGTGTTACCAATGTGTAGTATTTGGTAAATCTGTGCTTAGTTCTGAGGGGTTTTATGGACATTATTAGCCCAATAGCTGCTAAGTATACAAATAGTTGATAATTAAAGTATTAGTATAAAAAAAGAATAGGAGTAGGAAGGTAAGAAGAGTAAACATTTTTTAAACATAAGTAATGAAAAAACTACAAATATTATATAAGAGAAATTCTGAAGAACAATAGCCAAAACTTGAATATACCTAATGCAATGTGCCTGTAACACACACAAGAAACAAGGAAAGGATGCAGATGGCTAGATTACACTTTAGACTGGAAGATCAACATCAATGTCTAGCCCCATTAGCCTAATTCTAATTAGCCTAATTCTAAGCAGCAGTTAAGAATTTCTTCAATATGAACACTATTTAACTTTTATATCAAAGTCTTGGGCAGCGCCTATAGCTAAGTGGGTAGGATACTAAACATATACCAAGGCTGGTGGGTTTGAACCCCGCCCAGGCCAGCTAGAACAATGACAACTGCAACAACAACAACAAAAAACAGCTGGGTGTTGTGGCAGGCGCCTGTAGTCCTAGCTAGTTGGGAGGCTAAGGCAAGAGAATCACTTCAGCCCAAGAGTTTGAGGTTACTGTGAGCCATGACATTATGGCACTCTACCCTGGGCTACAGTTCAAGACTGCCTCAAAAAAAAAAAAAAACAAACAAAAAACCTTTATATCAAGCCTAAACATGTCTTTAAAAATTTCTATGCAATTAAGTGGCAGGCATATATACAATTTTTATATTTTTGGATAAAGTTTACATAATGAAATAAACATATTCTCTAAGTAGAGACGGCAAATGTATATGAATATGTAACCAACAGGACACACACTATTTCCATCACCCTGGAAGTTTCACACTTGCCCTTTTCCAGTCAACTCCCAATCAAGACAATATTCCCTGAATAAAAATATTGTAACATTTGTAGACAAATGTTATGACAACACAGGCTACAGTTCTCATGGATAAGAATATGGAAATGAAATTGGTGGGTCATAATGTTTACGTAAGTATGTTTAATACTATTAAAAACTACCATTTTACAAAGTGGTTTTATCCCGCAACGCTCCCAGCAATGAGAATTCCAGTTACAACCTCATCAACACTTGGTTATTTTTAGTTTTTTTAATTTCAGCCTTTGCTGTGGGTGTGTTACAGCATTTCATTATTTTTATTTTGCATTTCTCTAATTACAAATGGCATTGAGGATCCTTACCTGGACATCATTTTAATGATGAGACAGCCACATATCTTCAAATCTTACACTCTAATGGTACAAGACTTTACCATTATACTATATGTCTTTGGAAAAAAGAGTGACCAGATTTTATTTATGAGAGGGATGCAAATTATTGTAATAGAGAATAAGGTATGTTGGAAGACAATTCTCCATGATCATCTCACATTTCTGCATGGTGTGGGGGCCTTCTCAACAATGTTATTGACCGCCACCTAAGATGTTTATAAAAGGAGACATGCCAGGATAATAATGCTTAGCATGACTGAGACAATCCAGAAAACATGTGCTTATACTCCAGTGGTATATACTTCCCCTCTCCAGAAAACATGTACTTATACTCCAGTGGTCCACAATAAGATCAGGTTTCTTAATTTGAGGTTCTTCTCCTATAATGCACATGACTGTATATACATGTACCATGTAACTCTTACAGTTTCACACTGTGGAGATTAAGGTTTGGGGACTCACATAAGACACTGCTCTAGTTGCTACTTTTATAGTAAACAATAATCTGTCTCTAATCTAGCAGTCTTGTGTTTTCTGGCAGGCTTAACTTTACAGTTCATAAACAGCATAAAATCTCAGACTCATCACTGTTTCTAACTTAAGCACTGTAAACTGAAAAACATGGCCACAATGTTTTAACACCATCAAAAATCAAGATATTTCTCCACCTCAAGGGCTGGCCTTGTGTTTTGCTTATAGCCAATCAATGTGACTGAAGTTTTGTTGAACAAGTGACAGTGTCACACAAAGTTTACTTTTAACTTCTTTGAATGCTTTAAATTTGAATGCTGCTCTGAGAACATGAGGTCATTAAAAAAAAAAAAAAGAAGTCTGGGTTTTTGCTAATTCAAAAACCTCAGAAAAATAATAAAAACCTGTTGTTTTAAGCCACTAAATACTGGAGAGATCCTTAACACAGCAATAGAAAACAATTGGTTTTAGTTGTTTTAAAATAAATAAAACATGGGCAGCACCTGTGGCTCAAAGGAGTCAGGAGCCGGCCCCATATGCTAGAGGTGGCGGGTTCAAACCCAGCCCCGGCCAAAAACTGCTAAAAAATGAAAAAATGAAATAAATAAATAAAACACACTCTGGGAGGCCAAAGCGGTGGATTGCCTGAGCTCACCAGTTCAAAACCAGCCTGAGTAAAAGAGAAATCCCGTCTCTAAAATAGCTGGGCATTGTGGCAGGTGCCTATAGTTCCAGCTACTTGGGAGGCTGAGGCAAGAGAATCCCTTGAGTCCAAGAGTTTGAGGTTGCTGTGAGCTATAAGGCCATTGCACTCTATCGAAGGTGACAAAGTAAAACTGTCTCAAAAAATTAAAAAAAAAAAAAAATCAAAGTTTTAAATAGTATTTCCCTTTTTGCCTTGCAATAATAACTCCACCCTACCCCACATCTTTCCTGACAATGATGACCTGTTTTTTCTGAAGTCTTGCTAGAGATTTATCAATTATATTGATCAAAGAGGAAATGTTACATTTTGCTCACTTTCTTATGGTATGTTTTCTATTTCACTGATTTCTACTTTTTTCTCTATATCCATTGCTTTTTGCTTATTTTAAATTTATCTCTTTTTCTGTCCTCTTAGGATAAGACTTATGTAACTGATTCTAATTCTTATTTCTTTATTAAAATTTAAAGCTATAAAATAATTTAGAGTGGCACTTGTGGTTCGGTGAGTATGGCGTTAGCCCCATATATGCAGGGTAGCGGGTCCAAACCCAGCCCCTGGCCAAACTGCAACAAAAAATAGCCAGGCATTGTGGCAGGTGTCTGCAGTCCCAGCTACTGAGGAGGCTGAGGCATGAGAATCGCCTAAGCCCAAGAGTTGGAGATTGCTGTAAGCTGTGACACCACAGCACTCTACTAAGGGTGACAAAGTGAGACTCTATCTATAAAAAAAAAAACAAAAAATATTTAAAGCTATAAATTCCTTCATCACTACCTCAGCTGCACTTAATTTATGCATTATCTATTGTTATATTTGTTTAAAACGTTTCTTAGAGAAAAGAGAAAAAAGGAAAAAAAGAAAAAAAGAGAAAAATTTGTTTAAAATACTAATTCCTCGGCTCGGCACCTGTGGCTCAACAGGCTAAGGCACTAGCCATGTACACCTGAGCTGGCGGGTTCGAATCCAGCCTGGGCCCGCCAAACAACAATGACGGCTGCAACCAAAAAAAAAAAAAAAAATACACACTCTGGGCGGCGCCTCTGGCTCAGTGAGTAGGGCGTCGGCCCCATATACCGAAGGTGGCGGGTTCAAACCCGGCCCCAGCCACACTGCAACAGAAAAGAGCTGGGTGTTGTGGCGGGCACCTGTAGTCCCAGGTCCTCAAGAGGCTGAGGCAAGAGAATCACCTAAGCCCAGGAGTTGGAGGTTGCTGTGAGCTGTGATGTAACAGCACTCTACCAAGGGGGACAAAGTGAGACTCTATCTCTACAGAGTCACTCTCAGGGTGACGCCTGTGGCTCAAAGAGATGGGGCAGAAGCCCCATATACCAGAGGTGCCTGGCCCCAGTGAAAAACTGCAAAAAAAAAAAAAATGCAGGGCTGATTTGGTAGTTCTGGGATAAGGCCTGAGATGCTGCTTTTCTGACAATCCCTGGCAGTACCAATGCATGCCCCCTACCCATAGCAAGGCGCCAGGTCCCTGGTTCTCACCAGCAGCTGCACACTAGAAACGGAGGGGATTTTCCTATTGAGCAGGCTGAAGGAGCGAAGGAACTTTCACTTCCGTCTGACTCGTTGGTACAAAGAATACTTTGAGTTAAAGGGCACAGGAAATCAGAAATCATTTGGAAGAGGCTTTCCCTCCATCTACATAAAACTAGAACTAACTGATCAAAAGATATAAGGGGGCAACTGACTTCCTTTCCTCTCTCGGACATTAGCAGGCTTGGCTCACTGGCTTAGTAGTTTCAAACACGATACCTGTCTCAGGTTGATTTCCAAGTCAATCTGTTTCCCCCACCTATTCATCCCCCCTAGCAAACCCTTGCTGCACCTCTCCACATTCTCCCCCTCTTCAAAAACAGGGCATCTAGGTTGGACCCAGGGCTGAGGCAGGCCCCCCTCCCTCCAGCCTCAGGGGATCCTGCCCAGGGTGGGAGTGGGGGCAGTGACTGGGCGATGCCAGCGTAGGAGACGATGTCGTTTAATTTTATCCAATTCCATTTGTAGTCCAGTTACAACACAGGGATCACAACAAACACAGCCGCCACAGCACTATGGCGTTACTTCTCTGTCAGCTTAGCAGCCCCCAAGGAGACTGACTGCATCCTTACACAGGAACTTACTGAGACTCTGAAGCCCTTTGGGGTTTTTGAAGAAGAAGAGGAACTGCAGCGCAGGATTTTAATTTGGGGAAAATTAAATAACCTGGTAAAAGAGTGGATTCGAGAAATCAGTGAAAGCAAGAATCTTCCACAGTCTGTAATTGAAAATGTTGGAGGAGGCTTGGCGCCTATAGCTCAAGTGGCGAAGGCACCAGCCACATCCACCAGAGCTGACCGGTTCCAATCCAACCCAGGCCCGCCAAACAACAATGACAACTACAACCAAAAAATAGCCGGGCGTTGTGGCAGGTGCCTGTGGCCTCAGCTACTTGGGAGGCTGAGGCAAGAGAATCGCTTAAGCCCAGGAGTTGGAGGTTGCTGTGAGCTGTGATGCCACAGCACTCTATCCAGGGCCACAGCTTGAGGCTCTGTCTCAAAAAAAGAAAAAAAGAAAAAGAAAATGTTGGAGGAAAAATTTTTACTTTTGGATCTTACAGGTTAGGAGTACGTACAAAAGGTGCTGATACTGATGCGTTGTGAGTTGCACCAAGACATGTTGATCAAAGTGACTTTTTCACCTCAGTCCATGATAAGTTGAAATTACAGGAAGAAGTGAAATTTCAGAGCCGTGGAAGAGGCATTGGTACCGGTTATCAAACTCTGTTTTGATGGGATAGAGATTGATATTTCGTTTGCAAGATTAGCATTGCAGACTATTCCAGAAGATTTGGATCTACGAGATGACATTCTACTTAAAAGTTTAGATATAAGATACATAAGAAGTCTTAACGGTATGTCAAAGCTTACTTCCATTTAAGTAGTTGCACTTTTTTTTTGAGACAGAGCCTCAAGCTGTCCCCCTGGATAGGTTGTCTCACAGCAACCTCTAATTCCTGGAGCCTCCTGCCTCCGCCTTCCAAGTACCTGGGACTACAGGCGCCCGCCACCAGACCTGGCCATTTTGTTTTTTTAGGTTGCAGCCACCATTGTTTGGTGGGCCCAGGCTGGATTCGAACCCGCCAGCTCAGGTGTACGTGGCTGGCGCCTTACCCCGTTGAGCCACAGGTGCCTTACCCCGTTGAGCCTCCCGGCGCCCTGGGAAGCAGAGGCAGGAGACTCGCTTGAGCCCAGGAATTGGAGGTTGCTGTGAGCTGTGATGTCACAGCACTCTATCCATGGTGACTGCTTGAGGCTCTGTCTCAAAAAAAAAAAAAAGAAACTCAACTTCCTGGGACCTGGAAACTTAATGCTTGCTTTCACTTTTATAAAAGCCGGTGGTTCTGTAAAAGCCGCAGCCAGCTTGGTGCCCATAGCTCAGTGAGTAGGGCACCAGCCACATACACGGAAGCTGGAGGGTTTGAGCCCGGCCTGGGCCTGCTAAACAATGATGACAATTGCAACCAAAAAACAGCCGGACATTGTGGCAGGTGCCTGTAGTCCTAACTACTCGGGAGGCTGAGGCATGAGAATTGTTTGGGCCCAGGAGTTTGAGTCTGCTGTGAGCTGTGACGCCATAGCACTCTACCAAGGGCCACATAGTAAGACTGCATTAAAAAAAAAAAAAAAAAGCCAAAGCCAACTTCTCCAGCTTGATTCAAATTGACCAATGAGAAAGGAGCCCATGGGCTGAAACCGTTGACTGGGGATAAAAAGGAGAAGACTGAGCCAGTCAAGGAATGTGGCCATTTTGGGGATTCTGGGTCTGTCACAGCTCCACCGGCTGGAATAAAGCCCTTGTCTTTCAAACACAGTGTTTGAGCGTTCTTTCTCTCCATTGGGCCTCATCTTCCTGCAACAACATTCCATTGTTTAAAATAACAAGTCGTGTTAAAATACTCAATAGTTTTTTTTTTCTTGGTAAGATTTATGAGTTTAAAAACAGTAATTGAAAACATATTTATATATTTATTTTGCAGGTGTAAAAATGGTTAACAAAAAAAACCTTAAGAAATCAGACTATTACTGCATCAAAATATTAAGCATGATTAATAATAATAATGCAAAGAAAGTAAGATTTCTTCCTGAATGTATTTATCATCGTTCATTCTTTTTGAGGCTTTTGTTTCTAGTTCTTATCTTAAACACTGTTATTGTTATTAAATTTTAAGCCTTTTTAATTCTGTGAAGGCAAAAAGTGGAAACCTAATAAATACTTGTATACGTAAAAAAAGAAAAATAACTTAAAATGATAGCTAAAACCTAAGTAAACTGCTAAAATAAATAAATTAAATTAGGTAATTAAAAGATTAATAGTCTGATGAAAAGTATATGTATAAAAGGCAGCAACTATAAATTTTGCTCCTGTCTACATGTCTGTCTGTTTCTATGTCTGTAGATGTCATGTGCCTGTGATATTTCCCTATCAAGATATGCAAAAGAGCTCTAATTGACTTTTGAAAAAAAGGAAAAGTGCTTAAATCAAATATTTTATCAGGAAACAGAAATCTCAAATGGCTTTTTGTTTGGGTGACTTTGGTATTCTTTGATAAATAAAACTTGTTTTAAAACTGTCATTAAAGTTCAGAAGTTTAAAGATTATAGAAATGCCACCTCTATGATATTTTTAAATTTTGCTGGATTTGACTGTGAGCTTATATTCTTGATTTTGAGCCTCTGAATTCTGATGTCAGACAGGTGGCTGTGCCTAGGCCTAGGGACATGTTCTTGCCTAGGACAGTAGTTGCAGGGCACAGTCTAGTCCTCATGGCCCCTTCCTCCCTGCTCCAGCTTTGCCCCCCGCTATTCTGGGAGGAACTTGAACTCTGTACCTGGTAAATGAATTAAGGAAGCCGATAGGTCATGTCCTTTGTAGCTATTTTTGATGCCATGTGGCCATTGTGAGACTTAAAAGGACCAGAAAAGACATCAGGGATAGTGCCTATGTTGTGTTTTTTTCAATAACATTTTATTTATTTATTTATTATTATTTTTTTTTTTTTTTGAGACAGAGCCTCAAGTTGTCATCCTGGAGAGAGTGCTGTGGCATCACAGCTCACAGCAACCTCCAATTCCTGGGCTCAAGCAAGTCTGTTGCCTTCACCTCCCAAGTAGCTGGGACTACTGGCGCCCACCACAATGCCTGGCCATTTTTTTTTGGTTGCAGCCATCATTGTTTGGTGGGCCTGGGCTGGATTCGAACCTGCCAGCTCAGGTGTATGTCGCTAGCGCTTTAGCCCGCTAAGCCACAGGCACCGAGCCTCAGGGGTCCTTTTTATCCTGGAGAAAGGCTTTTACCTATTCCAAGTATGTGTAGACCATCACTAGCAAGTACTTATTCCCTCTACACCTGGGCATTTCAGTAAAGTCTATCTGAAGTCCTGAAAGGGTGTTGCTTCATACAACTGGATTCCTGGGGGTACTGTGGGTCCTTGGCATGCGTTGAACTGGCTACAGGTGACACACCATTGACTGATGGTTTTGGCCAGGGCTGCCAGGTGGGAGATGTAGAGGTACTGGCCCAGCAACTTCACTAAAGACTTCTGTCACCACAGTGGCCTAGAAGCTGGGGGACTGTTACTTGTTCATCTGGCATCTTTATTCATCCTCCCTCCATTTCCTGGCTCCTTTCCACTGCCAACTGTTGCTGTCCACTAACCTACTTAGTTGATGATACAGAGGAAGCACCACAGACGAAATGATTGATTTGAAAAGGGAAGACTGAGGCTCGCTCTGGCACTCAGCAACTACCCATCTTTATTAAGATTCTTATATACCCCAAGTCATCAGATAACAATATTAAGAATAAAGAGGGGGGAGGAGCCAAGATGGCGGTCTGTAGCCAGCTTTCTGCAGACGCTCCTGCCCAGAAGGAGAGTTAAAGGACAGAAATTTAGCAAGAAAGCCAACGGTTTGGAGCTGAGTCAAGAGACAAGGTCGAGGAACGCAC
>CAUYON010042814.1:0-26656 GCA_963573935.1 Arctocebus calabarensis
TGTACTACAAAGCCATAGTGGTCAAGACGGCATGGTACTGGCACAAAAATAGAGACATAGACATTTGGAATCGTATAGAAACCCAGGAAATGAAACTAACAACTTACAACCACCTAATCTTTGATAAACCAATCAAGAACATAACTTGGGGGAAAGACTCCCTATCCATACCCTATATTTTAAAAATATACAATTTTGGCTTTTATGGAAAATATTCAAACACATGAAAGCATGAGTAAACTTCATTTTGATACATTCAAATCTCCTAGTATCATGCAGAATACCTCACAAACTCATACGTCAGAGCTGCCAATCTAAGACTGACTTTGCTTCTAAAACTTGGAACATCTCTCATAGAATTTGTATAATTAATATGATGCCTGTAAATTTATCAATATATACTTCATTTGCAAGATTTGCAAGAATGATTCATTATTTACAGAAGATAGGCCCGTTTCAAACACTTACTTATAGCATCAGTTATAAGTAAGACTGATTATATCATGACCACTTGGCACTCCTGTCATGACTCCTAGAAACATAGACTTTATCCATGCTCTTTGTCATTTGTTCATTTCTTGCTCTTATGTTCAATTTGATGTTAGTAGCTTCCTTTGAATCAGAAAAATTGCTTTGGTGGTTATTAAATTTCAAATCTCATGAAATTATAATACTTTCCCCTGTTTTCTTGACTTCTTAACTGATTTTTTTTCAGGATATGAAAAATTATATACATTTTTTGAGAAATGCCAGGGTAGAATTTCTGTACAGAAAGACTGATTACCAGAGCCCTCATATCCCCAGTTTGATCTATCGAACTTTATGGTTCACAGTGGATTGTTAATTTCATTGTAATAATATCTTCTCTCACTGGAGTTAAATATCTGGATATTTTTCCTCTGCTAAACCCCCAGGACTTTAAATATGCTGTAGGCAGAAATGTTTTGAGTCAGCTAGCAATGGGCTCATACCATGTGTCTGCCAATGCATAGAAATAGCTGTATTTGTTGGCTCAGTACTTATTGAAACCTTTTAGTCATTCAACACGATGTGTTATAATAATTAAGAACACAGGCCCTGGAGCCAAGTATCTTTGAGTCAAATCCCTGTTTTACCCCTAATCACTTGTTCAATCTTCTGGCCATTACTTTACTCCTCTTTACCTTCAGTTTCCCCAACTGTATAAAGAGGGCAATATTATTATTTGCTCTCCAGAGATTTTATTTTGCAGATTAGTTTATAAATCATGAAGCTTATAATCTATACGTGGCTCCCTCTACTGGAATAATCAATATCTTAGAACTGTTGTGCCATTTCCTTAAGAATCTTCTTCATGTTTTTAATATGTTTGTAGCCACAAAACACATATCTGAAATCCTTTAAGATATTGTCTTGCTTTATTTATTCTGCTGCTTGCTTTTTTCTACTCAAAATTATTATTGTTTAAAAATATTTTCCAAACTTAACAAATGTAAACTCCATTTATTCTTTTTTGTTGCTATCTAATATTTTGCTGGTTGGATCCTACCGAATTCCTATATGATCTCTAGTCTGCATGTTCAAATTTTCCTTTGGGATATAGACTAGAATAGATAGGGATATTGACTAAAAATAAAGTTGCTGGTTGCTAGGTATATGAATCTCCACATTTACTCTGTATTAGTAAATAGCATGCAGCTTTCCATTATATATAGAGGGTGCTAAAAATGTATACACATTTTAAGAAAGGAAAACCTGTTTTAAAATTGTAATACTCAATACTTACAAATAACCAAAGATGAATACAAGCCATGTTTGACACCACTTCTTCTAACTGCAGAAGTTAAACATGACTTAAGTATTATAATTTTAATGCAGACTTTTCCTTTTTAAAAATGTGCATGTTTTGGGGCACCTGTTGTATATTCTCATCAATGCTTGGTATTTATTGCTATTTTTTTCTAACTTGATAGGTGTGAAATTGTATTTCATTGCTATTTTAATTTTCATTATCTTGTTACTGGAAGAGTTAAGCAGCTTTTCATAGGTTTATTGGTGATTCAAATTTCCCCTTCTGGGTATTGGCCATTTTAAAGTTTTTCTTTTTTTCTTAATTTAATTAGGAAGTATTTATGCAGAGATGCTGTATCTAGGGCCTCAATCCTCAGGAAAAAAATATAATACCTTGTTACAGCTTTAGCCTCAGACTTTGAAAGACAGGATAACAGATACCTACTTTTTTTTCTAGCACTTTTGTCACCTGCTTGTTCAATGGAGGAAAGTCCACACATGTTACATCATCTCTAATAAGGCAGTGATGGTCAGGGCTATGACCAAAGGGTGGCCCCTGAAATGGTTATTAAAATCTGGATTTTTATCAACTCTTCATTTTCAAATTTCAGTAAGCATTCTAGATAAAACTTGGAAAGAAAAGTTCCATTGGCTTCTTCAGACAGTTGAAACATTAGCTTATTTATTTCTTAGAGTAATACAATGTTGAAATAATTAATGCTGATTTTGAAAGCTATTAATTTGGCTTACAAAAATTATTAAGAACTTTCAAATAGTTAAACAATATTAGAAGTTATTATGAATAAGAGAGAGTGAATTAGATAGATAACATTAACAAGAACATAATATCCGTTTTGAGCCGGCAAATGTTTATAAAAATTTAAATGCTAATAAAAAGGCAGAATAATAAAAATTAGATTATATCACAATACTAATCTTTAGAAGTATTAAGAGCTATATTTAATTTTTTGTTATTTAATTCAGCTTAGGCCAAGAGTCTTTTAAGAAAAAAGTCGTATTTGAAAAGTCTTCATATCTCTCGAGGATGAATTAAAAGCAGGATCTCGATTTTGCTACCTCTAAATGTCATGGGGGAAAAACTGCACAATCCTCTGTAACAATATCCATAATAAGTCATCTGTGATTTTGATGTATTGAAGAATATGAGGAGTATAAAACCTCAAAGAAAGAATAGAATGTAAATAAAATATTTCGTATAAATTTTCTTACTTATCCAAGTTTAAAATAACATGATTCTTTTGTTTGATTGTTTGTTTGTTTTTGAGACAGAGCCTCAGGCTGTCACCCTAAGTAGAGTGCAATGGCATCACAGCTCACAGCAACCTCCAATTCCTTGACTTAAGGGAGTCTCCTGCCTCCACCTCCCAAGTAGCTGGGACCACAGGCGCCCTCCACAACTCCCGGCCATTTTTTTGGTTGTAGCCATCATTGTTGTTTGGTGGGCCTGGGCTGGATTCAAACCCACCAGCTCAGGTGTACGTGGCTGGAGCCTTAGCCCATTGAGCCACAGGCGCCGAGCCAGTTTGTTTGTTTTTTTGAGACAGAGTCTTACTTTATTGTCCTTGGTAGAGTGCTGTGACATCACAGCTCACAGCAATCTCAAACTCTTGGGCTCAAGTGATTCTCTTGCCTCTGCTTCCCAAGTATCTAGGACTACAGGCACCCTTCACAGTGCTGGGCTATTTTTTAGAGACCGGGGTCTTGCTCTGGCTCAGGCTGGTCTTGAACTCGTGAGCTCAGGCAATCTACCATCTCAGCCTTCCAGAGTGCTAGGATTATTTATGGATGTGAGCCATTGTGTCTGGCCTTTAAGTATACTTAAAGATAATTTTTTTATCCCTTTGTGTCTATGGATGCCAAAATCTTAAGCATCATGAAATAATTTGGTTTTTCTTCAGACAGGGTCTTACTCTGTTGTTTGGGTTATGGTTCATTATGGTTCACTACAACCTCAAACTCTTGGGCTCAAGTGATCCTCTTGCCGCAAGCTCACAAGTGGCTGGAACAATAGGTATAGGTTACCATGTCCTGGCTAATTTTTGTTTTCTCTAATTTTTATAAAGATGGTTTCTTGCTCTTGCTTAGGCTTATCTTGCATTACTGACCTTGGTGATCCTCCCACTTAGGCTTCTCAAAATGCTAGGATTACAGGTGTGAATCTCTATGCCTGGCCTGAAATAATTTCTAGAAATTGCTATTTTCAACATCTGAAGTTTAAAGATATTTGAGATATGCTCAAAATTAAAAAAAATTCTAGAAATATTTTCCCCTTAATTACATTTTTTGTGTATAAACATATTAATGATATTATGACATACAAGTTGCAAGTGCAGTTCGGTTTTTGTACACCAGTGTTTGGGGTGGTGACTGTACAATTCTTTAGCAGCTGATAATACAGAACAATGATTGTCCCTATGGCATGATGTCACACTTTTAAATCCAGCTGTTCAAATTAGCAATAAGTTAATGCCCATACTTGTTTATTTTTGAAAAATAAATTCAGATTCAGTTTGGCATGTTAGCTCAAGCAGCTAGGGCGCCAGCCACATACACCGAAGCTGGTGGGTTTGAATCCAGCCTGGGCCTGCTAAACAATGACAACTACAACCAAGAAATAGCCAGGCATTGTGATAGGCACCTGTAGTCCCAGCTACTTGGGAGGCTGAGACAAGAGAATCACTTAAGCCCAAGAGTTTGAGGTTGCTGTTGCTGTGAGCCATGGCACTCTATCTAGGGCAACAGCTTAAGACTGTCTCAAAAGAAAAAAAAAAAAAAAAAGAAGAAGAATTAATCCATTAATTAAAATGCCATTAAAAAAAATTCAGATTTAATCTTGTACCTGTTAAACTGATTCTATGACAGTGACATTCATAGCTAGCTAAATATTTATTATTCAGCCATAGCATATATTTTGCAAATTGCTTCAGCAATTTGATGATCCTTTTTCATTGTCTTCTGTCCCTCTATAGAGACTTTGGCTGTCAGTCTAATTTTAATTCCATTATAGATGATTCAAAGTCAGTCGAGAACCAGGTATTATGTTGGTAGCTTAGGGTTTCTGCATCCTACGCATATTGTGGTAATCCTGAAAGTTAGCCATTTTGTGTAGTATCTGTTTCTCAGTAATCTCACTGGGTGCCAGAATTCTCTTACCACTCTGGGACTCCTGGATGCTTCTCTGTGGTACTTCTCTTGTTTCTGTGTAATTTTACTTTGCTGATCTCTGTGCCCACTGTGTTCAAAGCCCATTGGCATTCTGCAATATTCTGGGTATAAATGGTACCCACACACAGTCCTCCACACCATGTGCCCCCTGGGAGGAACAAACAGTCAAGAAATAATTAAAAATCCTCACATTAGCTACAAATATAAATGTAGATGTATGTAATATGTAATTATAATAACTTTCCAGTGTGTCTAAATACAGAATCTAATTCCTAAAAGACTGGTAAAATTACTTATTTTTGGTACTTGGTCTAATTCGTCAGTATCTGTTATTGAAAGTTTTCTAAAATTCCTCTAAGAATTTGAGATTTTTTCAGAGGCTTGTTGCTAGTGCCACATTGCTCATGCCATCCTTTAAAACTGTTAACACCTACCAGCCCATTGCTCCTCTGAAACAGTTATGCCTGCTAGAGCCACAGTCTGCTAGGTTGTCTTACTCAAGAAAAGGGACTCATGATGCATGTTCTCTGACAGCAGACTCGTGCGAGTGTTCGCACCACTCCACTGCTTTGGTGAGCAAGTTCACCATTATAGGGTGTTTCTACATCAATCAGGGAGTAGGGGATAAGGCTTCAAATCTCTTCTATGAAAATGACAAGTTCAAACTTCTGCCTGTCTGATTCCTTACTACCTGTAGTAGTATTAACAGAAGCTCAGTGTTTCTATAGGGAATGCTCTATAAAGCATTTCCTATTACCAGGAGCCTGCTCCTCCGAGTTGCCTTCTCCCTACCCTTTCCTTGCCTACTGGTGGCTTTACATTAGTCATATTGCTATCTCATTTCAACAACCACAAAATGTCTTAGCTAAATATAAGATGCCTAATATGGTACATAGAATATAATATTAAAAATTTCTCAAAAAGCACTATGGAAAAATATTTTAATAATTATTCTAGTTATATAATAAACATAATCAAAATCTTTATCACTATTATTAAATGAGGAAACAAAGTCCAACATGGTGCAATAAAATTCCAACTGGACAATTAGTACTTGAGTACTCTCCATCCCAAGGCAGCACATTTTAATTTGGGGTACCCTTTTGCTTAATATGTTGCCAAATTCTGCCTTCTCACTATTCTTCCAGCAAGTCCCATGTATATGTGTATGTTTTCAGAATAAGTCTAAATGTTTTCTCCCTGCATGAGTCCAATTATTTAATTATAATAATTTTTGGCTTTTTAAAATATCTTTTCTTCTTCTATCATCTTTTAGTAGAGAATTCACTAAACTTTAGACTTTAAACTTTAAACTTCAGACTTTTAAGTTCTGTGTGGCAACCTTCAGAGTATATCATAATTTCCTAATTCTTTTTATAGTATGTTGCTTAGAATCTAACTGCATCCTTCTCTGGCCTCAGTGCCTGAGGACTTTAGTATTACCGCCCCCCTTATTTTTTCCAGACATGACACATGCAGAACTCAGCCTTCATTTACATAGACTCTTTATCCACTTTAATTTGCCCACACGTGAGTACTATGGAACTTTCATTTTTGCCTTGCAACCTGACCATGCCTCTGGTTTGTGTTCCTCTGTTTTGTGTTCCCATAAATCCTTAGTCTGCACAGAAGTGTGTGACATCCTTGAGGAGAAACAGCTCATTGTCCATCGGTAAATTCTGAGTACTTGTTACAGTGTCAGGGACCTTGCAGGTCATAGTAAATGCTTGATGAGTGCATAACAAAGAAAGAAATGAAGGTTTAAATATAAATAGCTTGTGACATATTTACCACCTTACTATATATAGTATAGCATAATTCCATTTTTGTTCCTAAGTACAGAATTTACCACTTTATTACTTTTAAATGGATCGAAAGTGCACAGAATTGACTTTGCCACACAGTTCACAGCACACTATTATCACTGGCCAAGGTCATACTTTTCATTTGTTCCTATCAAAATTTCGAATGGTGTCTTGGATCCATTCCTCCTGCCTATTGCAATTTGATTTTCTGTGATTATCTGTCTCACACAGCTTTATATTATTTCCAATTTGAATATAAACAGATTTATATTCAACTCTGTTGAACAGAGTAAGAGGATTAAGATACAAGAAACAACAACAAAGAGTAAATGGTATATTAAGCACTGAATTGTAATAAATGCTCTAAGAATTTGGCACAGAGGTAGAGCTTGAACATGTGCAGTCCATAAGGAATAGAATCACTTAGATGTGAGCTCAGTTGAGAAGGCCATGTGGGAGTTGGATAAGGAGGAAAGAGAGGAAATTTTTAGGAAAAAGAAAAAAAGAGAAAAAAAGAAAAAAAAACACAGCTGTGTTTGTTTACCAGAGAAAGTGGAGTAAGGTGTAAAGAGAAGTGGAGAGTTGGAATTAGAATTCCTCTTCCTTCTGTGATTTTTGGATTTATATTAGCTAAGAATACAAAGAGAGAAAGGAAGGTAGGAGGCGTGTAAAGATTACTGTGTCTTTTGTTGCAGCTTTCATTCCAGGCAGATCCAATCATTAGAAGAAGAGCTCATTCTTACTTTATATCCTAATTCTTACTCCATCCCTCTGTAGGTCTATTTGCTAACAATATAGAAGTCATTTAGAAAGCTATTGCCTACAAATCTGGAATCACAGAAACTCCATGTTTAGATGGGTATGCAGAGACTTTGCTACCTTGTGCTGGATTTTATCAATCATTTGCCAAATCCTGTGTGATGCTGCTGAGTCTCTTAAATTCCAGACCCCAATCAGTTCTCCTACCACTATGAATTGTGTAAGTAACATGTTTTTTTTTTCTTCCTGTTGACTGATAAAATACATATGTATGTAGAACCAGGTTTATTCTTGCCACATTTACAGCATCATATAATTCAATTTTTAGGCTATGATTGTTCTTTGTTATCATCCTTGTTTTACTTTTGCCCCATTTTTATGTCATGGCACAATCCTCCAATCTACCTCCACACTGTGGAAATCCTACTGAGAAAAACTGATCCAAATAATTCTGTCCAAAAGAAGGGTATTAAGTTAAAGTTTACTTGTGGTTAAAGTAAACTAAAGTTGACTAATCAAGCAGCAGATATTCAACTTTTATTACTGTCTAGTTTTAATGTTCTGTTCTATTTATCATATTGTGTTTGCATTGTATCATATTGTGTAAATAATTTTCCAATGATCGATTATTAAAGTTATTAAAGAGCTTCTGCATGGCTTCGTGTGCACATGTAGAAATATTATCAGATATTAATACAATAAAGATAAGAAAGAGCATGGCATATTTGCATCTTTTTAGATGACCATATTTCCAATGCGTAGAGTCAAAGACTCACATTCTGGACTGTTGCTCATGAATTATTGGTGACATAATCAAAATCCACATGGTTTCAAGAGTGACTGAGTTACATCCAGATTCCTGATTTTCCCTGGTCACTGGTAAAGGTATTCAACTATAAGCAAACAAACAAAAAACAATCATAGATGATTTCTTCTATCCAAAATTCCTGTGCAGACTTTAAATATAAAAATGCCAGTCTATTCATTCCAATGAGAACAGAAGTAGACTTTCAGAGGATGTTCTGTTGAGCATGAAATACAACACAGATCATAAAGCATTCCTAACATCTATGTCTTTCCTTGACATCTGAAGTGGATATTCAACATTGGCAACTATTAAAAAAAAAAACCCTTCAATAATTTGACTGTTTGTAACTAGTGTAAATTCTACTTTTCTAGTACAGAATTATAGCAAAAGAATAAATAAAACTGTTCTTTTCCAGCTTCTTTGCTGTTGGCATGAAGGTGATTCTGGTTCCACTAATCTGTTGCTCCTTTATAAAACTGATTTGTAATTGAATTCTGAAGGGCAAGTGGAAATGTTCCAAGAACTCATTTCTTATGGTAGATCAAAGCAGAGTTGGCAGGTAGGAGGTAGCACTGATGGAAGCTTCCTGATTCAGTAACTTCCTGGCCATGGCACAGGGCATAGTGTCCCAACCGTGATTCTCAAAGCTTGGCTTTTTCCTTTCTATCTAAACTAAAAAATTGAATTCTATTGTCTGAATAAGAACCTTGCCCATGACAAAGCTTTTATTATGGAATCTTCACACATGAACTTACCTGAAACAGTTCTAAATTGTGTGCCTATTTTACTTACTTTGGGATTTAATTTATTATGTTCTCCATCAGACTTGTAAATATGTGACTGCTTTCTTTACGTGCTGCCATCAGAACTTAGGGAGACAAAAATTATACTTATACACACATAAAATTTTAAAGAAATTCAAGAATTTGAAGAAAAATACTTGGAAAGCATAGTGTAAATGTACTTCGCTTCTGTTACACTACAATTATGACTTCGTCTTTATATATAAAAATTTTTAAATATCACCATTATCCATAAGCAATAATTATTACATACACAGTTAATAAGGTAATTAGACTATAATAAAGCAATCTATGAATTAATCAATAATTATTTATGGAACACTATTGTGCGAGAAACTTGGCTTGGTACAAAGGCGTTCAATACATAGTCCACTTTATATTCCAGCTGGAATTTAATATATACAATGCCACAGCTGTGACAGTGCCTCTGCTGAAAGGAAGAATAGGTAACTGTACTGGAACAGAAAAGCAAGGTTCTATGCCTGGTTTTGTTGCTTGTAAATTTCATGCTTTGAGGATGGTATTCAATATCTCATCTTTGTCATTTTTAAGTAGAGGGATATGAGGTAATTTTTGGAATATGATTATAATCTAAGCTGGTTTTTCCCGGCTCACTCACCTGCAGATACTTCAAACTGTAGTCCTGACCCAATCCAGTTTTTAAACCAAACTTGGCCTCCCAAATGAGGAACATTAGACCACAATCATGAAGACACAGTGGGGATTAGGATTGTCTAAACTGCCAATGGCCCAGGACTTGGTGTGTGTGCAGTGAGCCTCAGACATCTGTTTGTTTACTGGGCCACAGCCTTCCCCTAAGCATCATTTTATTCACTTTGGATTACTAATTAGCATTTCATTATCATCTCCTGGGAACTGGACCCCATCACTTCAATTTCCAGCCATGATATGACCCTCTGCCAAAGGACCATCTGGACCCACTGTGTTGCCATCCACCTGGTAGTCATTATTGCCTCTGCTGGAGGCCTCCTGCCACGTGCCCTAGCAGACAGGACTGGACACCCTCAGACATTGACATTGGCCTAAAGCAAGCTTGAAAATGACACATCTTGGAACATTATAATGGATTCTGCCAGCTGTACTCCTCAAAGACCAATCCCATAAACTACTAATATTTTTTAAGTACTTTCTATGTGCCAAACACATTCTAAATGCTTTGTATACATTATTTCATTTGATCTTTATAATAACCCAAGAATTAGGCACTATAATCACTATCATTTTTTTTTAATACATAAAGTAAATCTAACGGAGCATGCTTAGGTAATTTCCCTAAGGTCTCAGAGCAAATATGTGGTGAGCCAAGTTTTGAGCCTAAACACAAACTCTTAAAGATTCAGACATGCTAATTAACACTTCATCTCCTAACTTGTGGGTTTGACTTCAGGATCATTCTTCCCAAAGGCTAGTGGCTGAGATTTTAAGTAGCATGCATGCATGCATACTATGAAAGACATTAATTACTATTACAATATATTTAAGATAAAAAAACATATAACACAAATAATCTCTTATTTTAAATCACTTTTTTTGTAAATAAAGAAGTTAGTCAGATACATTGTCCAGAAAATGAATATTTACTCATTTACTATTTAAAATATTAGAATAGCTTTCATTAATTTGTTTTGACATTTTTCTAAAACATGCTATAGTAAGTGGAACAGTGGATAGAATGCATCATTTTCTGAACCCTGGGTAACTGAAGTTATAGATCTATGTGTTTATATTGTAGATCTATGTAGTGTTTATATTGCAAGGGTTGGCTATTTAAAGGTTCTCCTGACTGTTTTTCTGGTCTTGGTTCTATTGAAGGGCTTGAAGTGCCATGTTAATAGGATAGGCATCAGTGGCTGTGCCAGTGACAGATGAGAAGCTTGAAGGGCCACATCATGGAATGGAGCACAGTCTTTCTTTGCTTCTCTCTGCCTTTCCTTTCCCTCTACAGAATCCTCCTACTTTCTCTGAAAGAGAACGATTCTGATTATTAATTACCAATTAAATTAATCTTCAAGGATCTCAAATCGTCAACTGTAGTTAAATAAAGATTTTAATAGAAAAAATAAGGTGAAGATGAACAGAACTGCCCAAGAAGAACTTTCTTTTATGTCTTTAATTCTTTACCCACTGCATTTTTTTTTCTGCAACTATGTCCTCTTTCTTTTATCTCATTACATGAATGTGTTCCAGTGGATCCTAGGGTGTCTTTCATGTGAGGCTACCTTTGCCCTTTGAATGTTAGGTGGAGCAAAAGGATGGGATGTTTTTTGGTTCTTTGTTCTCATGCTCTTTGAGCATTCAGTAATGCCCTAGGCCTATGTCTGTCTAGTTAGAGAAACAAATGATGGCTTTAAGGGCCTACATGGCACAAAAGGCTAAAAACTTAAGTTGAGTTTGGAGGCTAATATTATAGCTAATAATACAGCATGATTGCCTCCATTATTTCTCTCTTTTTAGTAAGTGTTTTCCTTCTAATATATAAAGATGGATAATTGGATTGTAGCCGGGGACTCAATTTCTGGCCATCTTTGCACTTTGTAACATAACAGATATATATTATATGTAAACACTGTACTTAATATATACCAATGCCAAAGGCTTACTGAAGACTCATGTGGCCAGAGATGAACCCAGGAATCTTTATAGATTGACAGAATGAAAAAAAGGACCCATCAGACATGTGCTGTGAATTTCATAGGCACATTAGGACATGAGTGTAAACCAGAAGATCATACTACTTGGAAGAATTTAAACTGAATATAAGAAGCAGTATCAGTTGAAATCAAATGTATGATCCAAACTGTAAAACAAAGTAAAAGTGGAAGAAATAAAGAGAAACAAAGAGTTGGGTATAGATCTTGAGAGTTAGACAGGAATCTAAGAAGTTTGAAGAGCATCTGACGAAATGGTGACCCAGCTATATTAGGGCTCAGGAAGAAAAAAAGTGTTTTGTTAGCAAAGTTAGTTTCTGATGTGCCCCCTCCTCTTACTATCATGGAAATTGCAATGTCCCTTTGATGTTTCAGTATATCTCATATTTTTAAAATCATGCTTTTGCTTATCTATATACTTAATTAGATACTTGTAGATAAAAAATGTGTCCTTGTGATAAAAGGATATTTTATTTCAGGGTAGATGCTCAGTAATGGGATTGCAGGATCAAATGGGAGGTTTAGCTTGAGTTCTTTGGAGTTCTCCATACTTCCTTACAAAAAGGTTGTATTAGTTTGCAGTCCCTTCAGCAGTGTAACAGTGTTCCCTTCTCTCCACATCCACACCAGCATCTGCAATTTTAAGATTTTGTAATGTGGGCCATTCTCACTGGAGTTAGATGGTATCTCAGGGTGGTTTTGATTTGCATTTCTCTAATAACTAGGGATGATGAGCATATTTTCATATGTTTGTTAGCCATTCATCTGCTTCTTTAGATAAGGTTCTATTCATGTCTCTGGCCCATTGATACATGGGATTATTGGCTTTTTTCATGTGGATGAATTTGAGTTCTCTATAGATCCTAGTTATCAAGCTTTTGTCTGATTCAAAATAAGCAAATATCCTTTCCCATTGTGTAGGTGTCTATTTGCTTTGGTTGTTGTCTCCTTAGCTGTACAGAAGCTTTTGAGTTTAATTAAGTCCCATTTGTTTATTTTTGTTGTTGCAATTGCCACGGCAGTCTTCTTCATGAAGTGTTTCCCCAGGCCAATATCTTCCAGTGTTTTTCCTATGCTTTCTTTCAGGATTTTTATTGTGTCATGCTAGACCTCTCATTTGATCCTATAATCCCATTACTGGACGCTACCCAGAAGAAAAAAAAAATCCTTTTATCATAAGGACACTTGCACTAGACTGTTTATTGCAGCTCAATTTACAATCACCAAAATATGGAAACAGCTTAAATGCCCACCAACCCAGGAATGGATTAACAAGCTGTTGCATATGTACACTATGGAATACTATTCAGCCATTTAAAAAAAATGGGTACTTTACAGCCTTTGTATTAACCTGGATGGAAGTGGAGCACATTATTCGTAGTAAAGCATCACAAGAATGGAGAAGCATGAATCCCATGTACTCAATTTTGATATGAGGACAATTAATGACAATTAATTACATGGTGGGGTGGGGGAAGGGATACCAGAGAGAGAAAGAAGGAGGGAGGGGTAGGGGAAAGGAGGAACAGAGAGAGAGAGGGAGCGAGGGGGTTGGGGTCTTGGTGTGTGCCACTCCTTTTGGGAGCAGATCACAATTATAAGAGGGACTTTATCTAACAAATGCATTCAGTGTAACCTAGTTTCTTGTACCCTCAATGAATCCCCAACAATAAAAAAATAATAAAATCTCAATAGCAAAAAATATAAATAACCTGATTTTAACATGGGCAAAAATTCTGAAAAGACATTTCACAAAATAAGACATACAAATTACTAATAAGTATATGAAAAAAGCTCAATATCACTAATCACTAGAGTAGTGTGAACTAAAACCATAATGCCACATCTTCCCATCCCTGTTAAAGTGGCTCATACCAAGGTCAGGCACAGTGGCCCACTCCTGTAATCCTAGCATTCTGGGAGTCTGAGACCTGGAAGATTGCTTGACCTCAGGAGTTCAAGACCAGATTGAACAAGAGCAAGACCCCAGCTCTGCTACAAATGGAAAAACTAGCCGGGCATTGTGGTGGACACCAGTAGTTCCAGCTACTTGGGAGGCTCAGGCAAGAGGATAGCTTGATCCCAAGAGTTTGAGCCTATTGTGAACTATGATAATGCTAGGGGCACTCATCACATGAAACAGAGTGAGATTCTGTTTCTAAATAAATGAATGAACAGATAAAGTGTCTCATCCCCAAAAGAGAGCAATAACAATAACAGGTGCTTGCAAGAATATAGAGACAGGGAAACCCTTGTATACTATTGGTAAAAATGTAAATTAGTACAGCCACTACGAAGACCAGTATGAAGGTTTCTCAGAAGACTAAAAATATGCCAAATTTGGTAGTACACATTGGTAGTCCCAGTCACTTGGAAGACTGAGGCAGGAGGATTGCTCGAGCCCAGAAATTCAAGGCTGCAGTGAGTTATGACTTGGCACTGCAACCCACTCTAGACAACAGAGCAAGAATAAGATCCTGTCTCAAAAAACCTCAAAACTAAAAATAGAACTGCTATATGATCCAGTAATCCCACTACTCTGTATATATCCAAAAAAAAGGAAATGAATACATCAACCACACTCTCACATTTATTGTACTGTTCACAATAGCAAAAATAAGTATCAACCAGAGATTAAAGAAAATGTGGTATGTACACACATACACCACACACACTGAAAAAAATTAAATTAAAAAAAGAAATGTGTCTATTTATCCCCAATTCCTATATGTCTAGAACTCTTCTTATGCCTGGAACAGGCTCTTGATGAATCAGTGAATGAAAACTAAACCAAATAAAAGCAAGGGTCTAAATGTGAAATAGTGTTGACTCCTTATGAGCCACGAGCATCTGCTATTTTCTAATTCCTCCTGGATCATAAGTGGTATCTGAAAATCTGGTGTAAAACAACAGGGACAAACAATGATCTCTACTAAAAAGTTTCAGGGATCCAGATAACATGCTTACATTCCCCTATCCATGAATAATATATTCCTTTTTTTTTTAGTTAAGCAGACTCAATAAATGATTAGAAACACTTTAAAATGGGGTGTAGTCTCTGGGATTACAAGAGAAGAACTTTAATTCTAAGTCTTCGATAAATATTTGCTGAATGAATGAATGACTCTGTCCAAAGGGGTCAATCACTGCTAACCTCTGTAGGCCCTTGATGGATAGATGGGAATTGAAGTAAACAGAAGGGCATGCAGTAATGCTAGGCAGGATCAAGCCAAATGTTGAACTCACCATGGTCTTTGTGCTCAGATGCATACTACTGTTCCAGCAAATTTAGTTCTGACTTTTCCCAAAACTTCTCTATTACCTTATCATGTAGCTTAATTCTAACTCAGTTTGGTATGTCCATACTGTGGGAATGTCATCAAGATAAGATTGTCTGATTAAAATTCTGCTTCAGACTTCAAGAGTTTTAGGAGTCTGCTTCAGACTTCAGGATCCTAAAAGGGGATCCAAATAAGATATGAACCAATTATAAATAAATACAGCACCTTGTCCTCCATTTTTGTTGCTATTTGACAAACAAGATTAAACTTGGCACTGATAGGGAATCCGAAAGCAGATCTTCTGAGGCAGGCAGTAAAAAGAGTATTTCTAGACATACTTCACTCAAATCCTTTCTGTTTTCAAGCACTCAACCCAGATAGAACTTTCTCCATTGAGCCTTTATCTGTCACTTTGGTGCAAAAGACAGTGTTCTCCTCCTGTTACTGTGGCACTTAGTGTGTACCTCACAGACTACATTCTTATAGTCGGTCAATAGCAAATCTTGACCAACACGAAAAAACAAAATATGGAGAAAACCACATGCACAGATAATTTGCAGAAAGTTTAGAACAACGACAACACAAATATTTTAAATCATTGAGTGTTAAAATAAATGTTGCCTTCACAATGCCTTACATGACACACAGAATAAAGAATCTATTTTTAAAAGAGAGAGACAGTTCTAATCTGATCTAGGCACCGTTTGCTACAAATGTTGTTAATACATTTGTGTCTGAGAAGTTTGCAAACAAAAGCAAAGACAGACAAAGAGCATATGCTAAATTTATCATTTTTGTCTCTGAATATTCACTATTTGAGAGACAAGAAATGGTTCAATCTGATTTGGATTATGATTATACTATAGTCCAAATTGAAGTGTCTGTGGAAATGGATTGGGTGAGCTTCTTAGTTGTCAGTCATATCACTTATTTCTTGCACAGCGAAATAAGGGCACTCATGAGAAACGGTAGAAGTGGTTCTGCAATCCACCTAGACAGACGGGTGTTCTTTTCCTTAAAGGCCCTCACTGCCTTAGCAACCACTATGGGAGAGCACCCTCCCCAATCCCACCACTGCCTCCTGTGCCTGGCACAGGAAGAGCCTTCGGGGCACCTATTAAGCACTAAGAATCTGGGTCAAGTGTTCTCTGATCTCCCCGGGGGGCGGGGAGATTTTGAACATAACACAGCACAGTTATAGGTATGGAAAGTAAACATGCGAAAATTTAAATAATGAAAATTTCAAGTAGCAGTCTAAGACAGCAAAAGAAAGACAAAGTAAACATTTGTTGCAGCAAAGAGTGTTTTGCCGAAGAGAAGGAATTCCTGTGAGAAATGATGTTTCAGAAATCGATCCTTGTTACTTACCCAAAACAATTTAAATCATAGCTGTCAGTCTTAGGGGACAATGTAAAGAGATAATTAGGTGTGCTCTCAGGGAAGGGATTAGAATATTCTATTTTTGCTTTTCCTCTACCACCTGTTTTAATCTGAGTTCTCCAGAGAAACACAGGAATGGAAAACGAAGGTAGATAGGTAGGTAGTAGGTAGGTAGATAGATAGATAGATAATAGACTTTACTAATATTTTAAATTACTAATAGCTCGTGTGATTGTGGGCACTGGTAAATCTGAAGTCTGTAGGGCAGAACAACAGCCTGGAAACTTCAGCAAGGTTTTCATTTTACCATTTTGAGGTAGAATTCATTCTTCCAAGGGAAATCTAAGATTTTTTGCCATTAAGGCATTTACTTGATTGAGTTCTATCCATATTATCAGAGATAATATCTATTTGAAGCCAAGTGATTGTAAATGTGATCATATCTACAAAATAGAGCACCATTAAACTATTAAACTAAATGAGCATGTGAGTTGTCAGTGGGGCACCATAGCCCAGTCAAGTTGACTTGCAAAATTACCCATCACAGCAACCTTAGAGGGCACACACACACCCCCCACACTTATTGTAAGTCAGGTTATGAAGTAGTACAAGTCCCTTAAAACATATCTGCTCTAGATGACTCCAGTTTTTCTTCATCCTAACATCTTGACATTAATATTGTTTGCTGTTGTTAAATATCCACAAGGTCATTTCCACCATTTTTATCACACTATTTTCCTGCACAAAACAGGTGATTGTCCTTGATACTTTTCTGAGTAACACAGATTTCCTGCAATTTGAGCCTACTCTGACTTCCAGCCTTACTGCTTTGTATTGCACCAAACTAGGCTTGGTCTTCTTCAGCCAGTTAGTCTAGTTCTGGAGCACTCTACTTTTGGCTGTTTCTTGCTTTCCATTATTGGTCTTCTTCTCTAAGAGAATCATGTTTTTTGTTGTTGTTGTTTTGAGACAGAGTCTCATTTTGTCACCCTTGGTACAGTGATGTGGTGTCACAGCTCACAGCAACTTTAAGCTCTTGGGCTTAAGTGATTCTCTTGCCTCAGCCTCAGGCTCCCAAGTGGCTGGGACTATAGGCACCCACCACAATGCCTGGCTATTTGTATGTGTTTGTGTGTTGCAGTTGTCATTGTTGTTTAGCTGGACTGGGCTGGGTTTAAACCCGCCAGACTTGGTGCATGTGGCCAGCATCATAAGCACTGTGCTATGGGCACTGAGCCTCTGAGAGAATCTTCATCTTGTTTTCTGCTATTAGCATTTTCACCACTGTACCTTTCCTAATTTTCTAAGGACAGACTTATTACCCTCTGGTGTTGCGACCCCTAAGTCCCTGGTCTCAGTTGCAAAGGATTGTGCACATGCTCTTTCCTCAGGTGTTCTTTCCCCACAACCCCCATGAAGAAGTATAAATGTTTAACACATGCTTACTGGTGAGTGATGGATATTATCTCATTCTGGAACACTGAGTTACTTGGGTGACTGCCCCCAAGTCACAAAACATCTCTAGGCTTGCCAGGAGACTGTCCGGTTCTCAGCACTTCCTTTTAAATGGTAAGAATCAGTAACTGGCCTTTGCAAGCCTGGTGTCCATTCCTCTACACTCTGGAGCCCTGAATAATCATTTTCTGATTATTGTTAAGCATAGTGGTATCTCCTCACTGAATGTAATTATTCATCTGCGTGTCCATTTTTCTCACTTTTTTTTTTTCCCCAGCAGTAACAACCAGGAAGCTTGAGCAGCTTTTCATCTTCCAGTGTATGTCACCTGGGGGCCAGTGTGTTGTGGGATTTCAGGATGTAGATACTTTTAAAATAAATGTTAAAAGTAGGAAAGAAGGAAGAAGCTAAAAAGGGAAGAGAGATAGGGAGAGAAGGAAAAGAATAAAACTACAGTGATAATTTGATAGAAAGAGCATATATATAAAAATCACAAGATTTTAGAATTATATAGTTGAATACTTCTTCAAAGGATCATGTGGGTCTGTTCTTTTTTTTAATAAAGCAGAAAAATGAGATCCAGAAAGTTTGCATGACTTGTCAAGAAAGAAGATAAATGATTTGGATAAAGTTCACAGAGGTAGTATATAACTGACCCGAATGCTTTCTGTGATAATTAATGTCAATGAACCACTAAACTATCTTCTTTATCACCTTCAAAATTTGCAGATGTTTCATTATTATCCTCCTTTCTCATAAGATGTGGTAGTGTGGTCAATAGAGCTATTGACCAATCCTCTTGTCCTCCTCCTTGCAAAGGAAAGGAATATTTTCCTTGTTCTTAGATTTGAGCATGGCTTTGATGACTTTATATGGCTAGTATAATAGAGAAGATATAATTGGTAGAGACCATACTGGTGGCTTCTTTTTCCACTACAAGGGTGGTTGTCAGTGTTTCAGGAGAATTTACTTGTTACTGATGTGTAATTTACGTCATGCTGCCTGATACAGTGGGCATGCTAAAAGTGAATATATCCATTTGTTAGGGATCCTATAACAAAATAAGTCAGACTGACTTGTTTAAACAACAGGCATTTCTTTTCTCACTGATCTAGAGGATGGAAGTCCAATATCAACGTGTCTGCAGAGTTAGTGTCTTCTGAGTTTTTTCTTTCTGCCCTGCAAGGGACCTTCTTGCTGCCTTCTCACATGGTCTTTCCACTGTGCAGGAGCATCCATTGTTTCTGTTTGTCTGCTCCAGTGTCCTTTTTTTTTTTTTTTTTTTTCCTGAGACAGAGTCTATTTCATAGAATAGAGTGCCATGGCATCACAGCTCACAGCAACCTAAAACTATCAGGGTAAAGCAATTCTCTTGCTTCAGTCTCCCAAGTACCTGGGAATACAGGCCCTTGCCACAACAACATTTTGTTGTTGTTGTTGTTGTTGTTGCAGTTTACATTGTTGTTTAGCTGGCCCAGGCCGGTGCCCTACCCACTGACCTATGGACATCACCCAGTGTCCTCTTCTTAAAAGGAAACTAGTCAGACTTAGAGCCCATCCCAACAGCTTCACTTTAACTTATCATTGAGGACCCCATCTCTAAATATAGGGATGTTCTGGATTACTGGGGTTTAGAGCTTTAATATATGAATTTTGAGAAAACACAACTGCATTTATAACAGTGAGAAATATCATAATCTATTTAAGATATTGAGAAACACATTATCTAATGAAGGAAAAGGAAGCAATAAATCAGTTTGGTCTGCCCCTGGTCTCTAACAGAAAATGGGAAAGTTTTCATTTTATTTATAGGGTTAGTTTTGGTGTTGCTTTCTGCACACAGTACTGTTTTAGCAGGGGCCCGAGATGAAGAATGAAGCATAGTTAGCTACTACTTGCTATATATTTGTGAACTCTCCCACATTTCCTAGCCTCTTGGTGATTAAGACATGTGACATCTGTGGTTAAAGGACTGTGAATGAAAGAATTAAATGTCTCTTTCAGGTCAACGCATTTAAAAGTGGGCAGGCAGCCCTGAAGGCTCTCTTCTTCTTCAGGTGATTGTGAAACCTGTGTGTGGTTAAAGCAGAAAATATAATGGAAGTAGAGTGAGATGCTAAGTCATTATGTTCAGGTTAGCTTCTTGTGGAGTTGTTGAGCTCACAGCAATTTGCATGAGCAAGGAATACATTTTAATATATTAAGCCACTGAGATGTGGAATTGTTTGTTACTTTAGCAGATTCCTATCCTATCCTTACTCTCCAAAAGAGCACAGAGTGTGTGTGTAATAGTCAGTTTGCATATGCATGTGATTGTAACAATGCACAATAGAAATGCCACTGGAACACTGGAAATTTAGCAAAGTGAGCTTTCTTTATTTTTGTTCTTTACATTTTCTTTTGTGATGGAAAGATTCCAAGAAAAATACATCACCTGCTTTGCTATTTTACCTAAGGCTGGCCTCAAATGCCAACTGAACAGAACCATCTTTTCTCCCAGAACAATTTGCACTTCAGAAAAGCATTTGGAACTAAGTTTTCATAAGGTAGAAAGTAATTTAATGTTGAAAAGGTAGAGCCAATCATACATGAATAAATGCATATCCATTGCATATTAATAATGCA
The DNA here is from genome assembly GCA_963573935.1 of Arctocebus calabarensis. Taxonomy (NCBI): domain Eukaryota; kingdom Metazoa; phylum Chordata; class Mammalia; order Primates; family Lorisidae; genus Arctocebus; species Arctocebus calabarensis. The sequence continues at coordinate 20,542 of CAUYON010042814.1, forward strand.
ATATAATAATCTACCCTTCTCAGTTTTAGAAGATTCCTCTGAGCCTTTTCCCAATATTAAGATGGCTCTGAGCTCCAGGCCAATTCTGACTTTTTTCTCCTTGTTTCTATGAAGTGTTCAGGAGAGTTACAAGCAGACTCTGGGAAATCCATTTGAAATAGAACACTGAGAAAATTCTTAGAAACTAGAGACTAGTGAACCAAAATGTATGTAGCTATGTTATGCCTGAATTAGTTGAAATGAACAATGATTGTTTATTCTAGATAAGAAAAAACTTAGGGAAATTATGATTTGTCATTGGGCTCCAAATGTTAAGTACCACATTGGACACCAAATGTCAGGGTCTACTGAGACCTGTGGAAACTGGCAGCAATTGACTGAGGAAATACAGAGTTAGAAATGACATTAAAGAATAGCAACATAGAGTAGAATTAAAAGTGGGAGCTCAGTGGTCCATAACCTGTTGTGGGAATTTGGCAATGGCCCAGAGTATTTGCTCCACTTTGATTTTATTGAAGTCTATTTGCCCAGAGGGTAAGATGAGGGAGGGAACAAAGATGCCAGCAGTTTCTGAGTGAGCACATCAGTTCCTACAGTTATTATTAACCTTTAGTGTAGCCTTCAGAAATCTGATATCTGAGCTTCGTATTGGGAGAGCCTCCTGCTTGAGACCACACACATATTTTCTAGGGAAGTGTTAAACTCTGCTAGTTCTCTGTGGAGTAAAATGCCATGGATGTTAATCTCCTCTAAGGAATTGGCGGGAGGGAGGCGTTTTCCTCCCATTACCACCAGAAAGGATTTTTCTCTGTGATAAGGGATATAAGCTCTTCTGCCCATATCTCAGGGCTCACTCCACTCCCCTGGTCTCTGCCCTAGGCATATGCAAATCTCCACAATGGGTATCTGCTTTGCCTATTTAATTGGCAGGAAATGCACTAGAAGATGTATCTTTTGCTAGGATATTATCATAGCCTCTTCTATGACCATTATTTTCTTCAGAGTGCTCACAGACCCAGCAGGGTATTTGTAAAGTGTCTCTCCAATAGGCTAGAATTTCAGAAAAGGCAAGAAGCTTGCTAGCAATGGCCAGCTTAAATGTAAACTAGCTGATTTTTCTTTGTTCTGACTCACTCAGCTTACTTCTCAATTTTCCTCTTTTTCTGGGGGTGCTTTCCTTCATTAAGAATGTGTCTTTGGTCCCCATTCTCCCATCAATGATTATTATTTTTCACTATTTCAATGGTTTCTTGCGTATAAAAGTAATGGAAAAATTATAAAATAATTTGTGTTTACTGTTTGTTTTCAAAGTAGCAACTACCCAACCCTTAGAAAGGACAGAAGAAAAAAGAAAATGGCAGTCTCCTGGGGCTAATTCAATAAAATTTCTGTATTTGAAACTAAGTGTTTGATCTAATGATAGAATTACTCTGTATGATCTGTAGGATTCATTCATTGTTAATTCAACATAACATTTGACAGATATCAGGTTGTTGTTTTTATAAACGTCAAATAAATTATAGTCCTTTACCCTCACAGAGCTCAAAAAGCTCAGAGTCTAAAGAGACAGAAGGGTGACCAAAAATTCTATACTGGAGGGAGAGACAAGGTATACTGGTAAACAAAGACAAGACTATATCTTCTCCAGAGAGTTGCTGGAAGGTATCATTGAGAAGATAATTCTTAAACTAGGATTTCTAGAAAAGGTAAAACCATGTTTAGTTCATTTCAGGCAATAAATATGCAATGATGCAGACATGGAAAATATGTGGTTTTTGTATTATGACTAAGAAAATGTAGGAAATAATGAGAGCCCTAAAATGCTGAGAAATAAGGTTGAGAAAGTGGGGAGCCCAGGTTGTGGATGCCTTGAGCTTTTTGGAATTTATTCTATAGCTAGTGAGAAGTTATGGGAAGATCTTAAACACATGAGAATGTTATTTTAAATCAGAAACCTTTGTACAGTTTCATTAATTCCCAAAGTTCCATGATCATAAGAAAACAATGGAATATTACTTCATTTTAACTTCATCTGTCCTTCCACAGTTCTTGCAACTTGTGTCTCAAGAGTATTTACTTTTTTCTTGCTATAGTAGCCTTTGTTTTTAGCTTTGAAGATATTTATTTTTGTTCTCTTTTTATCAATCCAGGAACACGTGAGTTCTTTAAGGCAAGAATTGTATCCTCCTTATCTTGATATTTCTTATAGTGGCTGTCCTAGATGCTTGCTTGTAATATATGCTCACCAAAAGGGAATTGCTACTATTCTGTGAATCGGGCCTATAAAAATCTTTCTGTGCCATGGGGAGAATGCCAGAAAAGAGGCCTGAGACACCCCTAGCAAAGTTTGAGGGTTCAATAAGTATAAAATGAGCATGAAATTTAAATTAGAGTACCTGAGATTAAAATCAAGCCAAGCTGATTGCTAACTGAATTACCTAACAAATCTGAACCTCAATTCTCTCATGTGTAAAATGGATACCATAACTGTAAAATTTATCTCACAAGGCTTCTGTAAAGGTCAGGAAGGATGATATAAATAAAAGTATTACAGGAATTATGAAACACTATTAAACTCCCAGCAATACTAGAGATGACAATGATGTCCAAGAAGCAGATAATGAATTGGCAAGTAGTCAGACACACAAAAATGTTATTGATTGTCAGAAGTTCAAGTGTAAGTGTCTATGAAATGAGAACATTCTTCATCACAATAAGCTGAAAGATATTTACTATATAAACCAACGGGCTGAATTTGCCCAGTGAAGCTCCCTTCCAATATAATTTCCAGGATAAAGTCATTTTGCACATTGAAGAAACTGTCAATGGGGAGTCAGAACTGTGAGGTGTTTGTTCTGCCTACATTACTAATGATCTTTTTGGTTTTCTCTGCCAAGAAATGGATAGTAATACATGTACAATTTTGGTTTCCTTCACTATATTAATTTTACAGTCAAATTAAAAGACCTGAAAAACCAATAAAAATAAAAACTAAAAATTAAGAAATGTGAAAAGCCACCACCATATTTATGCAAAGGAATATGTTATTCTCATAGTTACAATTACATGCAACATACAACTTATTTGATGAGGTCTATGGACATGCTTATGCCAAAATAGGTGAATCTGGTCAATTCAAATGTGTGAACAAAAATTACATCAGCCACAGCCACCTACTCTAAGCCATATTTGTACTCACAGAAACTTTATGCATAGAAATAGTTTTTCCCAATCATCAGTATAGTAGAAGCAAGGTTATTGCAGCTATATGGGCACATAAAAAAGACAGGAAATGAAATGTCAACAGCAAAGTGTATTATCTTTCTTTGTATGTTCTTCGTTTAGTGAGACAGTTACCAGGTTGCTCTTGATAGAATGATTTGTTTATAAACTAGGTACATTCTTTCAGCTCTTTAGAGCAGAAGAAAATGCCTTCTTCACACATTCCTCTCCCTATATCATCCACAGTTGAATTTATTACATTTCTATGAATGTAGAATACACATTTCTTCATTCATCCATAACTAGTTTTTGGGCACCTACTATGTGCTGTTTACATATGAGAGTTTTATAGCTAATCAAACCTTGTTTTGTGCACCTTTCAATTTAATAGGGAAATCCAGTCATGGAAAAAATGAGGTCAATAAAATCGTATAGTTGTTATGATGGAAGTATATGCAGCATACACAGGGAGACCCAAATGGGATGGTTTAATTCTACCTGGGGGAAAGGAAGGACTCTATGAAGGAGGTAATATTTGATGTGGTTCTGAAAATTTGATTGATTTTCCAGACATTCAACAAGGAGAAAAGTTTCCGTAGACAAAGAGAATGGAGAAATACAAATATGTTAGTGTATAATAGGTCAGAGGATGGGATGGTTAATTTACTGAGTAACATAAGTATCATCAAATACTGGGTTTTTAATATGAGATACCAGTAAAATATCAATGCATGTAGGAGTATAGGCAGAGTTGTACATCACAGTGGCCCACCTCTGACTCTTCTGCTTAACCTTGAAGACACAGACCTTCTCCCAGAATCCCAGATTCTGTAATTGGAGAAGATTGTCTTTGTTAATTCTGTCCTTAGACCATGGTCCTTGACCACTCACTTTTGTCACAGATTTCAAAGGCTTAGAGATGTTGGTCCTACACTGAAAAGGGGTCTATCCACCTGTAGGGCATGGGCCTGTGCTTGGCTGTTGGCACAAAGTTTGTGTTCAGATAGATAAACTCACATAAAAAAGTCTTTTAAAATGGTTGGAAGTGGGCATTGCAATGTGGTTAAGGATATGAAGTGAGAAAACAGGCAGCATGCATTCAGACCCTAGGTATGGGATCCAAGGAAAGACTCTTCACCTTCCTATGCCTCAATTTCCTCATTCATAAAATGGGAATAATAATTATATTTGCTTTACAGAGTTGCAATAAAGCATATAACACTTGACAAACTTCTGCCATTATTTAGATTATTATTACTCAGTAATGATGGTGAAAGCATTGTCCCTAGAGCACAGGGAATCATTGTCCCTGGGGCAAGGCTGCTGTTCATGGAAATCTCACATACACCACTGTGCCCAAGCTCTTCAGCCAATGTATTGTTAAGACTACATATGAGACTTTGACTTAGACTGTCCTAAATGGTCAATTTAGGTTTATATCTAAACATTTTAATTTTCATGTACTTAGAAGTAAAAGGAAATAGCCTCTTTTAAATGTTGGTCAAAGCTAATTTTATTATTAAAAAAAACTTCTCTATGACATTAAATTTCTTAAAATCCACATGCAAAAATACTGACCGCTCTCCCATAAATAAATAAAAAAGTCCCAGCATGAAAATACATTAGCTAAAATAAGTGTTAGATCCTTTCAACCAAAGCCCGTTTTCTTCTTCCATGGAGAAAGCCTTGAAGTGTGAGTATTATACTACTTGCACATTTCTATGTCGGCAGAGGATAAATAGTCTGCTTCTGTAATTAATAACTATTAAAGCTGTTTGACTGATCATATCTTTGGGCTCCTGAAACTTCTTCTGTGCAGGTGTGCATTAATGGAATCCATTAAATTCATATATTTCAACAGATAGTAATTTACGGTCCTTTATCAGATCTGTCAGGAGCCGCAGCAGGAGAACAGGACTGTCTCGGGGCATTACAGAGCTAACCGGGTTGTTTCCCTCATATATGACTTGCCTTTAAGTACTAAATAGGAGTGTCAGAATGTCAATGCACTGGGCAGCCGCACTAGGTGCATTCTACATTTGCTGTCTGAGAATATGTAGAATAAGTTTTTTGTCACTGGTGAAGCCCTGAACGGTGATGAAAAATTTCAGGCACTGAAGTAAAAGTGTGTGGGAGTTCTAACCACTTTATGTTTGCCGTAAAAAAGGAGAAACAGAATACAGGAAGGTCCTGGGAAAGAAATGAGTTCCCCTCCCCCTCCACCCCCCCACCCCTGGGTGAATCCGCTTCCCAAAGACAATAAGAGTTGCAAGTTCACGTAAGGGGACAACCTCCCCATTCTGACTAGTGTTTCCAAAGGCAATAGAAGTCAGCCTTGACTTCTGTTGGGTTCACCCTCTGGTTCAGCCCAAAGAGAAGAGCTGGCTGTCCTCTCAGTGACAGGCTGTCTCATCAGCAGGGCTAGGGTTCTGAAGTGGCAAAGTAGTCAGCCACTTTCCTGAGGTGCTTTTAGGGCATAGAACCATGTTTGGAGGGTGAAATGCTACTTGAGGGATTTTAATTGAGGTTTCATTAATTGAAAACAATCCTGGAAGAACCAGAAAAAATATCATATAATTATCAACTGTTAATAACCGCTGAGGGATGGTTAGTGGTGAATTAGGGAAAAAGTGGCGTTGGGAGTTGTCCTGGGCCAGCAGGTGCAGGTTGATGAGAACAAACTGGGAAAGTTAGAAGGCAACAACTTTAAAACTTTCATATTTTGTAAATGCAGTAAAAATATTTTTCAGTGATTTTTTTTTTTTTTTGTAGAGACAGAGTCTCACTTTATCGCCCTGGGTAGAGTGCCGTGGCGTCACACTGCTCACAGCAACCTCCAGCTCTTGGGCTTAAGCGATTCTCCTGCCTCAGCCTCCCGAGTAGCTGGGACTAC
>CAUYON010042817.1:0-19806 GCA_963573935.1 Arctocebus calabarensis
CATAACAAATCATCCCAAATATTAATGGTTTAAAACACAGCAATTTAGTATTTATCACAGCTCTGTGAGTTGGCTGGGCAGGGCTCAGCTAAGACAGTTCATCTCTCCCACTTCAGGTGTCAGTGAAGCTTGTTCACAAAGACTCAATTTGGGCTGAAAGATCCAAAATGGCCTCACTCACAACTGACCCTCAGCTGGATGGCTGACTGCAGGGCCTTCCTCTGATGTGGTCCCTCAGGCAGCACTGCCCACTCTTTACACAGCCCTGGCTTCACAGTGAGCAGAAATGTAAACTGCAGGGCTTCTTAAGGCATAGGCTTAGAGGTCATATAACTTTCCCTCCACTGCAGTTGGTTGATCAAAGCAAGTCACAAGTCTAGTTCATTTGGAAGGAGACTACACAGGGTAAGAATCCAGGAAGCTAGGATTCATGGGGACCATTTCATAACAGTCCGTCACAACAGCAATTGTACCATTTCACACTGCCGCTAGCAATATAATACAGTGCCTATTTCCCCACAGCTTGCTATTAGAACATGTTATCATGAAAGTATCTATTGTATTCTATTTGATTTTTTAAAAAAATGCTGAAACTCACACATCGATTTTACAACCCATTATCAGAGTAGGACCTACGGTTCAAAAAAAAGTATAGTAACTCAACAGACATTAAATACAGTAGAACCTCTCTAAATTGACTACCTAAGGGACTGTAACAAACTGGTCAACATATGGAGGAGGTCAACAAGGGAACTAGGCTTACTATACTGATACGTACATGTGGTGCATGTCCAGTCTGAAAATTAGGTCAACTTAAGGAAATGGTCAACTATGGAGGTTCCACTGTAATTAAGATTATCTCCACTTCACTATGAGGAAACTGAGGCACAGAAAGGTTGCCAGGTAACACAGCAAGTGAATAGTTAAACTAGTACACAAACATAGGCTGTCTTACTGTAAAGCTCAGTTATATGCTGTACTTCTAGAGCATATACTATGTTGCTCTGCTCAGATCCCTTCTTAAGGGTGATAAACTCATTCATTCTCTAGCTGCTGGGAATATCAGTTGCTGATGGCTCATAGCAGCGTTCCCCACTGGCCTTGCCTTTGCCTCATTCCTCTTACCTAGAGTTTCCTCATAGCAGAGATTGCTGCTGTCTGCTACTGATTTTTACACCAAGACAAGGAAACATTCAGAAAAATTTTTACATTAGTTTGCTTTTTTAGTTTTACTGTTTTCCACAGAGCATAATTATGTTAATGTGTTTATAATTTGATATTTGCCTTAGCCCATTATCAGCTGCTATAACAGGATATCATAGATTGAGAAATTTGTAAATAATAGAAGTTTATTTGGCTCATAGTTCTAGGGGTTTGGAATTCAAAGATGAAGGGGCCACATTTGATAAGGGCCATTTGATAAGGGCCTTTATGTGCCATTGACGCACGGTGGAAGGTATCTCATGGCGATAGAGAGCTCGAGAAGGTAATTGCATATGAGATAGAGAAAAAAGGGGGGGGGGCTGAAGTCCAGAGATAACTAACCCACTCCTGCAAAAATAGTACCATCCATTCATGAGGAAAATCCCTCATGACCTAATCACCGCTAAAGGCCCACTCCCCATAATACTGTCAAAATAACAATTACATTTGATATAAGTTTTGGAGGAAACATTCAAACCAAAGCAATATTCAATTTTATTGAAAACATACTATGAAAAGGCTCTGACTTAATTGGGTCCAAGGAAACATGCTTAGAGACATAGACTTGAGTACAGAAGTTTATTAGGGAGTGCCCAAGGGAGAAATATCTGGACAGAACTGAGGAAAGCAGGACTAGGCACAAGGATTAACTGACCTACAAAACTAAGGTCTCAATCTTAGGAGGAGCTCTGGAACTAGCATAGCCTTTGTAGTTGCCCCAAATTAAAGAAGAGGGCCATGCTTATGAATCTCTGCATCAGCCAGTCTTGGGGGAAGAAGCAGTTCTTTGCAGGTTAAGATCAATTTCTAATGAAAGATGCTGCTGTGATCCATCCATAACAGATATTCCCAGCCTCTGGAGGATAAGTTAGTCATTCCTAAAATGGGGAACTGGATGGGATGCCTCTGGTCCTCTTTAAGATTGGGAATTAGGATGGAATAATGGTGAAGGTCTGAGTTTCAGACAGATTTGGGGGTTCCAGCCTAAATCTGAAGTTCACTTTGACCTTGGGCAAATTAACCAAACCTATAAATTATAGTTTTAGTCATCTTTAAAACTAGACATAATTACTTACCAAGCAAGGTTATATTCAGGATTACATAAGATAAACAAATAAATATGTTAAAAGTATTATATAGTACCTGACTCATGAGTTTTAATTCCTGGTAGCTATTATATTTGAGAAGTCTGGCTACAGGAATATTAATTTGTTTATATTTTTCAAAAATTGACTTTCAGACTTCTTAGTTTTTCTCTTCTCTTTTTCTGTTTCCTATTATACTGAATTTTGCTTTTATCTTTATTATTTCCTTTCTTTGGCTTCCTTTTACTTATTATTCTTTTTCTAGTTTATTAAAATTGAAGTTTGAGGGCAGTGCCTGTGGCTCAAGGAGTAGGACGCCAGCCTATATACCATAAGTGGCGGGTTCAAACCTGGTCCTGGTCAAAAACTGCAAAAAAAGAGAAAAAAAGTAGTTCATTTAAAATTGAAGTTTGCATTACTGATTTGAGAGTTTTAAAAATTTAAGCATTTAATATTATGATTTTCCCACTAAGTTTGAGCTGCATCTGACACATTTTGATATGTTCAGGTTGAGTAAACTCAGTTTTTTTGAGGTTGGAGGAGGTGGTGACCTGATGGCTTCTGTCTGGATCTTCCTAGAAAATATGATGGATATTTAGTTAGAGGTTCTTAGCCTCAGATTGTGTTGGGTCTGTGGAAATGGCTAATGCTAGCTATTCTTGGTCTTCTACATTTACCACAAGGCTGCTTTCACTTAATTTTATGAGTAAATATTAATTAAGGAAATTCTGGCTTTAATTAAGGAGAAAACATGTAAACCTACAGTTTACATGTGTGTACTTTCAGACAGGAAAACATGATTAGATTATATACAAATAATAACATTGTGCTGGGAAGTCCCCAAGACCTCCCCCAGGTTCAGGAAGACTCACAGGACTCAGCATGTATCATACTCGTGGCTATGACTTATCTTAGGAAAAGGGCTGGTTATGAAAGTACCCTCTCCCTAGTACTTACCAAAACTCCAGACTCCTGGAAGGAGAACAGGTGTTCAGAACAAACCACATTGTGTGTATAGTTTATATGGTCTCTTCTCATCAGTTTGGAAACTGAGGGAACCCTTTCAAAGTCTAAGTTAGGGAGAGGAGGGAGCAAGATGGCAGCCAAGTAGCAGGTTCCTTGCAACTGGGCTTGGTGATTCTGGGGAGAAAAGACTCTAGGCATCTCTGGCTGGTGGGATCTGCCCATAAACATCCCTTTGAGGATAAGAGTCAGCCAGAGACTTTTGGACCCCATGAAGAGGACAAAAGCAATGGAAAACTGGCAAGTGGTTGCATGTGTTCGTTTGATCTAATCCCACAGGCAGCTGTAAGTACAACAGCAGTGAGATTGCAAACTGGAAAGACCTTACCTGTGAGTTGTTTTGTTTTTTTTGGACTTGGCACCCAGTTGAATTACCTTGGGAGAACTTGGGCAAGAGTGTGAAGGACTTTAAGCATTGCCTAGGGCCCCAGACAGAGCCGCTGAGCCAGACAGAGCTAATAGTGTTAGGCTGTGGGCCCTGCAGAGCCATTGTGGGAGAAGCCCCCAGTAAGCTCTGCCCTCAGGGCCTCAGAGCAAGGATCAGGCATGAGAAAGTAATCTAGTGACTGAGCAGCCTAAAGTCGGGGACTGAGATGCCTTTCAGCCTTAGCTCTCAGGGGTATAGAGTGAGACCAGTTTTGGCACACTGGGTAAGTGGACAGCCACTTCAGGAGTGATCCGAGTGAAAAGTGCTTTCCTGGGAAAGCTTCTTCTTGGCCAAGGTTAGCAGTTTAAAGTGCCTTTTAAGAGGGCTGAGGAGAGACTTAGGCTCTCCACACTGCGGGGTTTAAGAAATCAGCAGAGGCCTCCAGTCTCCAACTCATACAGGTGTATAAAAAAAAAAAAAAGGCATTGTGATTAACGTCTCATACCCCAGAAGATAACCTGTTGCCCAGACAATATTCAGCAAGATATATATACTGCTTTGTTTTTGGTTTTGTTTTATTTTATAATTTCAACATTTTTCCCTTTACATTTTTCTTTTCTTTTTTTCCCTTCATTTTTCTAGTTTAAATATAATTTCCCATTGTTGCCTTTTTCAACAATTAGAACTTCATTTTTGCTAGTGTTTCTACCCCTATTATTTGGTTTTTCTCCCAATTTTATCCCATAAAGTTTTCTGTTTGCTTGTTTTCATTTGATTTATAGCATTTCTGTCTTTCCTCTATACTTGGTGGAGGTGGGATACTGTGTCTGAACAGGCTAGCAAAAAGCTGCTGACCTCAAAGGAACCACCCAACCTGGCACTCCCAGAAGTTGGGAGTTTTGAAGATTTTCTCATTTACTATGTGAAAACATTTTTGATCTGTCTTTAGAAGTTTTCTCCTGACCCTTCAAATATGCACCACATATTTTAGCCATTGCAGGCCAGACAGTCTCTATAATAACTACTTAACTCTGCTGTCATAGTTGTCATAGGACAGCTAAAGTGCAACATGCAAACAAATGGAAATGGCTCTGTTCCAATAACACTTAATTTACAAAAACAGAAGGTGAGCCAGATTTAGCTCATGGCTATAGACTGCAACTCATGCTCTCAAAGAGCAAATGATTGCTATATATATATTTTAAAGGGAACATTAGACCAATTTTAAAAAACCCTTCTAGGTCAGGTACAGTGGCTCATATCTATTCTCAGTGCTCTGGGAGACCGAGGCAGTAGATTGTTTGAGCTCAGAAGTTCATGAGCAGCTTGAGCAGGAGTAACACTCCTTACCTATTAAAAATAGAAAAACAACTATCTGGGCACGGTGGCACATGCCCATGGGCCCAGCTACTTGGGAGGATGAGGCAAGAGAATCTTTTTTGTTGTTATTTAGCAGGCCCAGGTCAGGTTCAAACCCACCAGCCCTGGACCATGTGGGCTGGCACCCTAACCACTGAACTACAAGCATGCAGACACAAAAGTATCTCTTGAACCCAAGACTTTTGAGGTTGCTGTGAGCTACAATGATGCCATGGCACTCTACTGAGGGTGACAGAGTGAGACAGTCTCCAGAACAACAAAAATCAAAGAAACTTCTAATCAATATAAAATAAACTTACACAAAAGACTTTCAGACACTATGCAATTTTCCTTCCTTACTACTGACAATCTTTTTCTTAGAAGGGATACATAAGCTTCAGTGTATTGTGACCAGCAATATAAGTCTCAAATTTATTATTATTAATTTAATATATTTATTATTTATTATCCTACCCATTAGAGAGAAGAAAAACAAATCACAGGACCAAGTTAATTAAAAGGGCCTGAGGCCCAATGGAGGAATTTCTCTAGCGGCCTCTGTTAACACATGGCACATTCTCTTGCACTATGTCCCCCTTCAGTTCCTTACACCACACCGTGGAACACAAACTTAGAAAGATGTAAGAGATCTACAGAAGAGGAGAGGTCACCAAAAAGACTACAGGATCTGTGTGCAGAGGAAACAGGAAGGAATTTGGAGTTTCATGAGCTGATTCCACCACTTGGTCCCTGTGCCAACACCATCAGCTGTAAGATCCTGGAAGATACAACCCCTGGCAGGTCCATTTCCCCCAACTGTGTAAACCCTCCTCACAGGGCTCTCTTGTTAATTCATGAGGACATGTATGTACAAGCACTTCATAAATGCTACTGGTTGAATCTTGAAAGAAGAATGCAGAGAGTAACATATCAAGACCACAATGAGGCCACTAACTTCTCTCTTTAGAAAGAAAAAGGTTGGAAGCACCTGACCAAAGATGTTCTTATCATGTCAGATGATTAGGGATAAGATAGATAAGCAGGTCTTGGTCCTACCCCAGCAAGAAATCTGGGGAAATGCACATACCCATCACCACTACACAAGGGACCTGATAGAAGTACAAAGCAAAATCTGTACAAGCCTACCAATAAGAAAAGGTAATCAGTGAGCACCTTGTAAAGGTAAGGTATGCAGTAAAAACCAAGCCCAGGAGTCAGAGACCAGTTCTTTAGTTCTGGTTCTGCCACTACTTAAACCCACATTTCCTTCCCTCTGAGTGGTATAATTACACCAGCACTCACACCCTTTTAAGGGCAGTTAAAAGATCAAATCAAAGAACAACTATAAAAGAACCTTATATCATATCATCACCCAGCCTTGCCAATCTCCAGGTTTTACCCAAGATGCCACTATGCCAACAAAACCATTCTCATCAAAATTACAAATGTGTTCACTCCTTGTCCCAGCAATTTTTCATCCTGATATATTTTCACACATACAGAGGGAAATATTAAACAAAACTTTCTATTATAACTCTGTAACAACAATTAGAAACCTAAAATATTTGTCCCTAGGGCTCTGGTGTGAAGAAACATGGTGGTCACGGGGGCATCTAGGCAAGGAGGGCAGGGCTGAGACAGCTTGTTACTGCATAACTGTTAATGTGTTATCTTTAAAATTTTGAATCAAGTGAACATCTTCAAAAAATCTAGGGCTCGGCACCCTTAGCTGTGGTTACGGTGCTGGCCACATACACCGAGGCTGGGAACCCAGCCTGGGCCACCTAAGCAACAATGACAACTGCAACAGAAAAATAGCTGGGCATTGTGGAGGGCACCTATAGTCCCAGCTACTTGGGAGGCTGAGGCAAAAGAATTGCTTAAGCGCAAGAGTTTGAGGTTGCTGCAAGCTGTGACACCACAACACTCTACCCAGGGTGACACAGTGAAACTCTGTCTCTAAAAAAAGAAAAGAAAAAAGACAAATTAAACAATCGGGGAGGGAAAAGGAGAATTTTAATTTACCTTTAATTTCCAGAAGGTGGTATCCATCCCAGCCCCAAGGTTGAGAATTTGACAATGACATTCTGTTTTCCGTAGAAATGCCTTTATAAGCTGGTTGACACCATGGACTCGAGCAAAATATCCTGAGATAGGGACAGACAAACAACCTATCATCCTGTGATGAAAGAAGTTATCTGTATAAAACCCAAACCACCAGAAGAGTAAAACAGACAATGCTCGCCTTTCTTCAGTGTCAGAATTTTACCTGTAGACTTTATGGGAGAAATAACTTACATTGTTTCTCTTTTTAATAAGATATCTGAACCTAAGTGCGCATAATCTACTTAATGCAAGAGTTAACTACTTTTAAAAATGTCCAGTAGTTTTATGTACAACAGGCAAATGTTTCATATCAAAATGTCTGATCCAAACGTCTCTTTGGAAATGTGCTTTTCACAGCTACAGTGAAAGCCACACAGGACCGTGGTAAAACTCAAAATTGTGAGATTATATAGAAAATATTATAACATTTGGGGCCAGAAAATTGGGAAGATGAATGTTAAAGCAAAGAAAGCCAAATTGCTTTGATGATGATACTGTTGCTATCATCTCTACCTTAAATGGCTCAGTATCTCTATATAAAATGGCATGGGTGGGGGTTAGAGTAGGATAAGCTAATGGTACCTAACAAAACGACTTGTTAAGCACTGGGGTGAAGGGCTAGGGGAAAAGAGATGGGAAATGAAGAAGAAAGGAAAACAAAGTCCGTGGGCATTCCAAAGCTCTCCTGCTCAAAGTGTGTGTATGATTGTTAATAGGATATGACTAGTTTAAGAAAAACATATGACAGTAGCATACAGAAACTTTGGCTGCAATTTGGCAGAGAATATGTCTGTCCAAGCTACTAACGAATAATTTAGAATTGTATTTTGTATCTTTTTCACTTTTTTCTAGTAAATCATTTGTACTGTGTTTACGGAGATATCTGTGATGGATTAGACATGGGGGGGGACATCCTCACCACACATAATAGGAGAGTGAGAGGCACTATCCTATTGGACTGGACTGCAAACTAGAAGTTCAAATCCAGAGAGAGGAAGGCAGGCAAGCTGATAAGCTGCCAGCAGGGGTTGGGGGTAGGTGTCCATTCTGGCCTCAGCAGCATTTGTTAGGAGCCCCGGAGGGAGTGCAAAGCAAAATACATGTTCAAGTTCTTAGGAACCATCACTTTAAAATTTCTTTGAGTTCCTTAAAGAACCCAAGTATAGGAGCCATCTTTAGGGCCAACATTCCCAGCAGAAACAAGAATTATAGTCATTTGGTCAATTTCTCCATCTGACTGAGAAGTCATGCTCTAGTCTCAAATCCTTTGACTTCCTTGACAGAAATTACTTGCAGATCCTAATCGCGTTACTAACACTAACTATCACAGAACCAAAAAAAAAAAAAAAAAAAAAACAATTCTCCATCTCCTCCCTGTCAGGTTTTACACTGCTAAGGCAGAAAAGAACTGAATTTCTCTATTTCCTGTAAACTCTAAACTTGCCTGCAAAAGAGGAACCAGTAGTCCAGACAACACATACATACCCAGAAACAACTTAGGTCTTGGGAGTTTATAAGGAGCAGACATTGGAAACTGCACTCTGAAGCCATATTTCAGACATGCTCCTGAACAAGCTGCCTGTTGGTGCAAGCTTCAAAAGGGATACTTAAATGGCCAATACCATTCATACTGTGAGACAGGAAAGGAAAATAAATCTTTCAGAATCTTGAGAGCCAGATCTTCTAAGCCTAGGCCTACTAAAGTCAGCATCTCAGAGACCTCCTTCATCTGAGAATTACCAGGTCTGACAACACTTTCCCTGTGACCTACAGTGAAGGATGTCAACAGCTGTGGAAAACCCACATCCTTTAGACTTACAACCCTCAGGCTATACAGCAAGGCAGGATCCTCACAATCTCCATCCCTAGGGAAGATCAGAAAGAGACAAGAGGGGTGAAAACTCAGATAGCTCAATCTGAAATACACAAATTCCTTCAGAGTGTCTCACAGAAGAGCCCAATTAAATCCACAGAAATAGTCTACACATCTAGATGAACTGTAGGCAAAACCAAGCCCTCTACCAAAACATAGTAAATCATCGTCCTCATATCAGTTTTATAAAACAGTTTTACAACATTTATTTTAATCAGTGTAAGAGCAGGAATGTGGCTGGGAGAAGTTTTATTTATAATTTTAAAATTAAAAGAAAAGCAATTCTTGACAATGAAAAGTTCACAGAAGATACATATATTTTAAGCATATGAAAATGATGATCAACCTCACCTATAAATAAGAATATAAAATAAATAATAAGATGGCATTTTTCATTTATCAGATTAACAAAGAACAAAAAGGCTAATGATAAACCATGTTGGTAAGGATGCTAGAAATAAGCACTTTCACCTACTGTTGGGAAGGGTGCATTCTGGAACTCCCCGTTAACAATCAAACTCTACAACCTCAGGCATTCTGGCTGGGGAGATGTTGGGGAGGGAGATGGTCACTTGCCTCTGTTAATTTCAGGGGCCTTCCTCTCTTTAGTCAGTCTCACAAAGTGCTGGATATAAGGGTCATGCCAGTAACCGATGCTTACTGCAAACCTGCAGGGATGGAAAAGGAGACAGGTGAGGAGAGATGTGCAGGTTCAGGCCAAGGTTCCAGGAACCAGGGCAAGAACCACAGGAAAATCATCCACCTCAAAAGGCCAACATTACAAATATAAAGACTTGTCCATCCATTCATCAATATCACATTTCCCACAGTGGTCATTTCTCATCACTCTTTTCTCATGTTGCTAACCCCTTTTTCCCAGGGCCCTAACCACTAAACAATGTCACCCAATACTTCATACAGAAGACTTGCAACCATGTATTTACTCAGCAAACTCGGGCCAGAGGTAGTCAGATAACTACTAAACAAAATGTTCTGAGCCCAGGGGAATGGAGACTCAGAAATACCTGGCAAACATCACTAAACCTTAAGTATTTCTACTGACTCTGAATTAGGTGCCTTAGGGAGGTCATAGTGAAGAAACCACAAATGAACAAAACAAGTATTGCTTGGAAAATGCTATCTTAATCTATTCTTCCTACCCCAGTCCACACTAAGGAGTTAAAACTTAAGTGTTTCAAGCATGGAAGCTGAAGTCCTGGTTACTACTAGAAGCCTTCTAGTAACCATGAGTAGAAGCAGCTTTAGCACAACTGAGAATTCATAAAAAAAAACCTGGATCCCTAAAGCTATTAGGGATAGCTAAAGCTATTCTCAGCTGCAGTGGGCCTGCAGACTTCTCCACCTCTACATATAGGTTTTGTGGATAAGAAGGGTCTTTGCCTGCTATGCCAATTTAAACAGAGGTTTTGTTACTTTAGCCGAAAACATCCTAATTAATGCCCTAAATAATAATCCCATTATCATGCTGCTTGATAGGTAAGCTGAAATTTAAGGGATGTGTGTGTGATATGTCTTCAAGTCAGATTCTAAGCTCCCAGAATTAGACAATATAGCCTTCCTTTATGTCTACTGACAAGACTTACTTCTGTCTTGACTACAATAGGTGCCGAATAATGTACAGACACGTCTCCCATACCTCTCTCATCCACAGACACCCATAAAGAAGCACAGTGTTCAGTTACTCTATGCACAACCCAACACTGACATGTGCAAAATATTCACTAATAGATAGGATTTCCGACACAAGCTGTTTGTCCAAAGAAGCATACCCACAGAGTTTTATAAAAGTAAACTTGTTCAGTTATCTAAATTTGTATTTGTCAAACCATGAGTTATAACCCATAAATATAAAACCAATTAGTTTGGAAAGGTACATTTTTAAATAAAGCAAAATAGAATAAAATAGGAAATATCATGTATTGCACACAGTAAGGAGTAAGACTTTGGCAAAACTTTTGTTTCATATGTGTGCTGAAGGTCTAAGTATAATGAAAGATGTTATTTTCTCACTGGTTTCAAAGCAATCATCTAGTGCCATCTAGAGGTAAAATCCAGGGCTGTAGTTGAAACAAGAATGGCAGGCTAGTCATCCCAGTTTTAAGGGTTGAAAGGGGCCTTAGAAATGATGTAGCCAATCCCAACATCCACTGCAAGAATCCTTTCAACAAGACCAAGTCACTGCCTAATCTTCCTGACTACTACAGTCATTCCACTGTGTAAAAAGAAAATCAAAGTCTCAGGGCCACTCCTGCCCAACTCCTTACAAAAAAGAGAAAGTAAAACCCTCAGGCACCTGTGAAGAACTGGCTCAATAGGTAATTCATTAACAAAATTCCTTACTAACCTACCATGAGCAAAGACAGACTATAGCTAAAACCAATGCCTCTCTAATTCCACAATAATGAATTACAACTTTATCTTACAGGCAACAGAACTGGAGACAAGACAGAATCAGGTATCTTTCTCTCTACCCAGGGACATTTACATAATTGTTCCTTCTTTATTTATTATTATTATTATTTTGACGCAGAGTCTCAAGCTGTCACCCTGTGTAGACTTCTCTAGCATCACAGGTCACAGCAACCTCCAACTCTATGGCTTAATAGATTCTCTTGCCTCAGCCTCCCAAGTAGCTGGGATTACAGGTGCCTGCCACAACACCCAGCTATATTTTGGTTGTATTTGTCATTGTTGCTTGGCAGGCCCAGGCTGGATTCAAATCCACCAGTTCTGGTGTATGTGGCTGGCACCTTAGGCACTTGAGCTACAGGCACCAAGCCAATTGTTCCTTCTTTAATTCCCTATTTTTATATAAAATATAAATTTCTTGCACCTCAAAAGAACATAATCACTTTGACTTACCAGCCCTGCCCCAACCTTTCCCTTTTCTCTGCATGCCCTTAAAATGGTGAAGGCACCAACTTCCCCTTCAGAAAAACAAAACAGCCACGGCCTGTCTGCAGTTCATGCTTTTCCCAGGAACATCAAAATCTCCAGGATTGAGATTTTTGCCTCATTATCTTGCATCAACAAGTGCTAAGCAACTCTGAGGAAAGCTGATCAATTTGCCTCTTTTGGGGAGCCATAACTTGTGGGACTTCGTACTGCTCTGTAGGAGGGAAAAAAAAGCAGTTTCCATTCTTTTCAAGTTCAGATTATTAAAAACTATTCAATACACTCATTTGGACCAACAACATCTGAGTATCTGCTAACTGCTTGACACTGGGGATACCATGGTCAACAGTGACGGTGACAGTACAACCAACAAAGAGGATGAAGGTAAAAGGGGGAAGGTGTCTCTGCAGAGGGGATGGCTATACTGAACCCTGGAGAATAAGAGAAAGTATAATAGCTGTCCAAAGGCATTCCAGGCAGTCAGAGCAACAGAGAGAAATGCTCTGGGTGGACGCAAAGGAGACCTGTGGCCTGGAGACCAATGAGAACCAAGAAAGCCAAGAGAACCCGGAGACGAGGATGGAGGGAGCAGAATCAGACACCCGGGGCCTGGCAGGTGTCTGGAACTGACCTCAAGAGCACATTGTCCATGTTTAGCACTGTACAGGACAAAGAGGTGGGGAGAGACCACAAGACATGACACAAATATATCCAATCACTAATTCCCACCAATTCTCACTTCCTAGTGCTTCTAACATTTGTCTTTTTCCATTTCATAAACCCAAGTAACTCCAAGAGCTTCCTATGCCCCTGAGAAGAAAAGATCTCACTGTTTGGCCTTTCAGAGTAGCCAAGATAAAAAAAAAAACTGAGTACACACTGTTGGGCCCTACTGAGGGGAGTGCTAAAGGGAGATGAGCACTAAGTTTCAGGATTTTAGCCATTGGTCAGAGAGTAATTCAACAAATTATAGTGTATCTATACAATGAAATACTAACCAGTCATGTACAACGTAAGCTAGAAAAATTAGACCTGGCAAAAATATATGTAGTATACATGCCTATTCTTGTATCTATGTTATATAGAGAATCACCAGAGGATTGACACCAAACTATTAATAACTATCTCTCAGATTTCTTGCATTTATCTTTTCATTTATATTTTCTAAATTTTCTATACCAACCATATGACATATTTCATCAACTATAAGATGGTATCAATTGAAAGATGAACCACCAAGAAAGAAAAAACAGTGAAAATGAAATCAACTTACTCGTATTCCCTACAATTTTAATTTTGTGGTTACCAAAAAAGTTCTGAACTTATTTAAACTGATTATCTTATCTGTCTCTTACAAACATAAAAAAGAAAAGACATAGCAAGACTTCACCTCTATACACAAATTTAGAAAATTAGTGGGTCATGGTGGTATGCACCTTACAGTCCTAGCCAATGGGAAGCAGAGGTACAGAAGCAGAGGTGGGGAAGCATTATAGCTTGAGCCTGGTAGCTTGAGGCTATAATGAAGTAGGACCGCACCACTGTACACCAGCCTGGGCAACAAAGTGAGACAAGGATACATTCTGAGATGTGCATCATTAAGTCACTTCATCACTGTGTGATCAACAACTGTATTTACAGAAAACTAGACGGCAGAAGTCTAGTATACATCAAGGCTGTATGAATAACCTATTGCTCCTAGGCTACAAATCTCTACAACATGTTTCTGTACTGAACACCATAGACAACAGCAACTAAGTATTTGTGTATCTAAACATGGAAAAGGTAAAATCAAGAATATTGTATAAAAGATTAAAAATGGTATACTTGTATGGAGCCTGCAGTCCCAGAAGTTGTGCTGGGTGAGTCAGTGAGTGAGTGATGAGTGAAGACACAAGATGTTACTGTCCACTACCGTAGACTTTATAAACACTATATACTTAGGCTACACTAAATTTATAAAACAAAACTTTTTCTTCCATAATAAATTAACCTTAGCTTACTGTGACATTTTTACTTTATAAACTTTAAATTTTTAATCTTTTGAACTGTTTTGTAATAACACTTAGCTTTAAAAAAAAAAAGGTGGGGGTGGAGCCAAGATGGCGGTCTGTAGCCAGCTTTCCACAGAGGCTCCCATCCAGACAGAGAGTTAAAGGACAGAAATTTAGCAAGAAAGCCAATGGTTCATATCTGAACTATAAGAGAAGGTCAAAGAATGCACATCAACACTGCTAAGGGGACCTGTGACCCCAAGGGTACAAACAAAGGTACAGATCCATCACCAAGTGGACGGGAGTCCCCTCCCCCATGAGAACAGCTCACAGTATACTCCATACCTCCATACAAACAAGCGAGCAGAGTTCAAACGTTCTCCCATTTTACCCCATGGGAGAGACCTTCTAAAAACCAGATCTCCTTCCCCTATTAGGGTACTATGGCACTCTCCTCCCAGGCATAAAACTGTATAAAACTGTTTAAAACTGTTTATACTCTACCTGCAATTTTCAACTCCTGGCACTCCCCTCCACTCTCACCCCGAGGCCTAGAAGCCTGTCCCCCATGGAGCCCTCAGATTCTCAGGCATTTTCTTGAGGGTGTAGACGAGGCATGGACTGTTGCTGATCTGTGCTGACTTTCCAGCTCGGGAGTCAGGAGAAGATAATCAGCTAAGGGAGAGGCGGGACCCTGAGGCACCAGCAATGGCAGGAACGGTGATGGGAACAGTGATGGTGGGCTCACACCCCTGGGGATATTCTGAAGGAACACTCCCAGTCTCTCTGGGCAGCTTCTTCAGTGGTGGCCACTGGTAGAACAGATCTGGGACAGAATGCAGGCTCCCAGAGTTAGGGGTATGCCTGAGGCGGAACCGGCCTGGGCGGAGACGGGGATTAGAATATGCACACAGAGACAGCAGACTCCAAGGGCGGCACTGACCCAGAGGACTGCTTCACTGAGTTTCAGACACACACGGCCCCCAGGGGATCAAAGCTGAGAGAAAGGGGGAAAATAGCCGGGACAGAAACAAATTCTGCGAAGTTGTTATGTTCTGTCAACAATATCAATCAGAGACAGGGCTGGAACTGAGTGAATCGCCCTAGCCCCTATCAAGCACCCGAGATTGTCAGGCCTCACCTCCCCCTGCCAGAGAGTGGCTGCCTGGCTGAGGAGACTCAAATCTCCCTGTGACTCAGGCAGGCGCAAACCCCTGGAGCATCTGCTCATAGGAGAAAACTGGATCACAGCCTTGCAGGATTACCAGTGACTGGGTGTGACAGAGGTGCAAGGTGGGGAAAGAGGCATCAACCTTCCCAAACAAATTTATTTGCTGCAGGGATCCTTCTGATCTCATGGAGCACGGGAACAAGTTATACTATCCCCTGCTATCTAGTTGCTGAAGACCTTTTGAACTCTCTCACCTGAGGCTGGTGCTGACTTGATTGAGACCTCTTCAACTGGGCCAATCACCTGAGGACTATCCAAAGTGATACCCCAGGGTGGCACCTGTGGCTCAAGGAGTAAGGTGCCAGCCCCATATGCCAAAGGTGGCCGGTTCAAACCCAGCCCCAGCCAAAAACTGCAAAAAAAAAAAAAAAAAGTTCCAGCAATGTGGTACCCTGGGTGTGTGGTTGTGATTTGATTTTCCTTTTCCAATTGTTGCCTGTGAGGGGCGGGGTGACTTAACTGCTGGTATTTCTCCACAGGTCAGACATCAACCCAGAGTAACTGATTCTCTAGGGTAAGACAGAGACCAGCTGAAAATAAGACAGAGCCACTTAACCCCACTACACCAAAAGGGCCCCAGTTTCTCAGGCAGTAGCACTGTACAGGTCCTTGGCAAAACTCTACGGGAAAAGGTACAGACGTCAGTCCCAGCTTTCACTCAAAGGACTGGCCAATCACTACTCCTAGAACCCCCAACCCAACTTATCCTTATCTGCTCATCTTTCCAAACAGTGCAAAATAATCATGGGGTGAAATCAGCGGAAAAGCTCTGGCAACATGAACAACCAAAGCAGATCAACCCCCCCAAGGAACAAGTCAGTGGACACAACTAAAGATACTATGCATAAAAAGATGGCTGAGATGACAGAAACCGAATTCAGAATTTGGATTGCAAATAAGATAAATAAAATAGAGGACAATAGAGTTGGATTTAGAAATTCAGGGAGCATTTCAAAAATTGTCTCAAGAAGTCAAGGACACTCAAAGACAAAATGACCAAAGATTTTGACACATTGAGACAAGAATCTGCAGCCCTCAAAGATCTAAGAAATACAGTAAAATCCCTCAGTAACAGAATAGAGCAAGCAGAATAAAGGATTTCTGATAGGACAAAGCTTTCGAACAAAGCTTTGAAATATTTGAAGACAAACATTCAAAGAGGAACAGAAATGGAGGGCAAAAATGGATCATTCTCTCAGAGAGCTCTGGGATAATTCGAAGAAAACCAATAATTGCCTTATAGGGATCCCTGAAAGCAACGAAGTGGCCTCACAAGGCACAGAGTCTCTTCTTCATGAGATTATGAAAGAGAACTTTCCAGACATGCCAAGAAATTCTGAAATTCAGACAGCAGACAGTTTCAGAACCCCAGCACAACTCAACCCCAATAAGACATCCCGCAGGCACATCATAATTAACTTCACTAAAGTTAATATGAAGGAGAAAATTCTGAAAGCAGTGAGACAGAAGAAAACCATAACCTACAAAGGGAAGAATATTAGAATAACTGCAGATCTCTGGGCTCAAACCTTTCAAGCTAGAACAGGATAGTCATCAACTTTTAATCTCCTAAAACAAAATAATTTTCAACCCAGGATCCTATATCCAGCTAAACTGAGTTTCATTTATGATGGAGAAATTAAATACTTTAATGACATCCACATGTTGAAAAAATTTGCCATAACTAAACCACCTCTCCAGGATATTCTCAGACCTATCCTCCATAATGACCAGCATAATCCTCCACCACAAAAGTACTCTCACTCAGAAACTTTTGATCAAATTCCAACCTCCATAGTGGCGAAAGGATTAAAAATGTCCACTGAACTTTTGAAAGGACTATTAATATTCTCAATTAATGTGAATGGTTTAAATTGTCCTCTAAAGAGGCACAGGCTGGTTGCCTGGATACAAAAACTCAGGCCAGATATCGGCTGCATACAAGAATCTCATCTTATCTTAAAAGATAAATATAGACTCAGGGTGAAGGGATGGTCATCTATATTCCAGGCAAATGGAAAGCAGAAAAAAGCAAGTGTTGCAATCTTATTTGCAGATACAATAGGCTTTAAACCAACCTAAGTAAGGAAGGATAAGGATGGACACTTCATATTTGTTAAAGGTAATACTCAATATGATGAGATTTTAATTATTAATATTTATGCACCCAACCAGAATGCACCTCAATTTATAAGAAAAACTTTAACAGACATAACCAACTTGATTTCCTCCAACTCCATAGTAGTTGGAGATTTTAATGCTCCTTTAGTAGTATTGGCTAGATCCTACAATAAAAAGCAAAGAAACTTTAGATTTAAACTTAACCATTCAACATCTGGATTTAACAGACTTCTACAAAACATTTCATCCTAATAAAACTGAATATACATTCTTCTCATCAGCCCATGGACCATACTCCAAAATCGATCACATCTTAGGTCACAAGTCTAATCTCAGCAAATTTAAAAAAATAGAAATTATTCCTTGCATCTTCTAGGATCATCATGGAATAAAAGTTGAACTTAATAACAACAGGAATCTGCATACTCATACAAAAACATGAAAGTTAAATAACCTTATGCTGAACGATAAATGGGTCACAGACGAGATTAAGACAGGAATTACCAAATTTTTAGAACAAAACGACAATGAAGACACGAATTATCAGAACCTCTGGGATACTGCAAAGGCAGTCCTAGAGGGAAATTTATAGCACTGTGAGCCTTCCTCAGGAGAATGGAAAAAGAGGAAGTTAACAACTTAATAGGACACCACAAACAACTGGAAAAGGAAGAACATTCCAACCCCAAACCCAGCAGAAGAAAAGAAATAACCAAAATCAGAGGAGAAGTAAATGAAATTGAAAGCAAAACAATTATACAACAGATCAATAAATCAAAAAGTTGGTTCTTTGAAAAGGTCAATAAAATAGATAAACCTTTGGCTACCCTAATAAAGAAAAAAAGAGTAAAATCTCTAATTTCATCAATAAGAAATGGTAAAGATGAAATAACAACAGACTCCTTAGAAATTCAAAAAGTCCTTAATGAATATTACAAGAAACTTTACTCTCAGAAATATGAAAATGTGAAGGAAATTGACCAATACTTGGAAGCATGCCACCTTCCTAGACTTAGCCTGAATGAAGTGGAAATGTTGAATAGGTCTATATCAAGTTCTGAAGTAGCATCAATCATACAAAATCTCCCTAAAAAGAAAAGCCCAGAACCAGATGGCATCACGTCAGAATTCTACCAAACCTTTAAAGAGGAACTAGTACCTATATTACTCAACCTTTTCCAAAACATAGAAAAAGAAGGAATACTACCCAACACATTCTATAAAGCAAACATCACCTTGATCCCTAAACCAGGAAAAGACCCAACAAGAAAAGAAAATTATAGACCAATATCACTAATGAATATTGATGCAAAAATATTCAATAAGATCCTAACAAACAGAATCCAACAACACATCAAACAAATTACACATCATGACCAAGTGGGCTTTATCCCAAGGTCTCAAGACTGGTTCAATATACGTAAATCTATAAATGTAATTCAGCACATAAACAAATTAAAAAACAAAGACCATATGATTCTCTCAATTGATACAAAAAAGCTTTTGATAATATCCAGCATCTCTTCATGATCAGAACACTAAAGAAAATTAGTATAGAAGGGACATTTCTTAAACTAATAGAGGCCACCTACAGCAAACCCACAGCCAACATCCTACTGAATGGAGTTAAATTGAAACCATTTCCACTTAGATCAGGAACCAGGCAAGGATGCAGATTGCCTCCGTTACTCCTTAACATCGAAATGGAAGTTTTAGCCATTGCAATTAGGGAAGAAAAGGCGATCAAGGGTATCCACATAGGGTCATAAGAGATTAAACTTTCACTCCTTGCAAGTGCTATGATTGTATATCTAGAAAACACAAGGGATTCTACTACAAAACTTTTAGAAATGATCGAGGAATACAGCAATGTCTCAGGCTACAAAATCAACACTCATAAATCTGTAGCCTTTATATATACCAACAATAGCCAAGCTGAAAAAACAGTCAAGGACTCTATTCCTTTTACAGTAGTGTTAAAGAAGATGAAATATTTCAGAGTTTACCTAACAAAGGACCTGAAAGATCTCTATAAAGAGAACTATGAAACTCTAAGAAAAGAAATAGCTGAACATGTCAACAAATAGAAAAATATACCATGCTCATGGCTGGGAAGAATCAACATTGTTAAAATGTCCATACTACCCAAAGCAATATACAATTTTAATGCAATTCCTATTAAAGCTCCATTGTCATGTTTTAAAGATCTCAAAAAAATAATACTTCGTTTTATATGGAATCAGAAAAAGCCTTGAATAGCCAAGACATTACTTAGAAATAAAAACGAAGCAGGAGGAATCACGCTACCAGACCTGAGACTTTACTATAAATCGATAGTGATCAAAATAGCATGGTACTGGCACAAAAACAGAGAGATAGATGCATGGAACAGAATTAGAGAACCAAGAGATGAACCCAGCTACTTACCATTATTTGATGTTTGACAAGCCAATTAAAAACATTCAGTGGGCTATGATTGCATTAATGTACAGAATTATGATTCAATAAAATTATTTAAAAAAAAAAAA
>CAUYON010042820.1:0-15765 GCA_963573935.1 Arctocebus calabarensis
CTTGAGAGAGAACATTTTGTCGCCCCCCGACTTGGAGGCTGCGCCCCCGGAGTGAGAGGCCAAGGCACAGGGTTCCTCGCCGTCTTCCACGTCAGCCATGGCGGCGGCGCGAAGCCGGCGGGGGAGACGTTGGGTTGGGGGAGGCAGGTGGCTATGGCGGCTCCGTGGGGCCGCACGACGGGCCACAGCGCCCACAACTCAGTCTTCATTGTGAGTTGACAAACTCAGCTGGCTTTGTTCACTCTGATGAGATTAATAGCGTGCCAAGGTGTCATTTCTCTACCCCTCCCAGAGAACTGCCTTTGCCTGCAAAAGTCATCCCCTTTCTGCTACCTGCCAGGCTGCAGGTGCAGGTGGGGTGGACCCTTAGGGATGAGCCCCACCCTGCCGCCCACTGGCCTGCCCTTGCCATGCTGCCTCTGCCAGGCTTGCTCTAGGCAGTCCCAGCCTTGGCCTCCTCCCTCGCATTGTTAGAGAAGCTTCCATCACCTCAAAAATCTACCCTCAAGGGACCCTCCCCGTCTTCTTTAACATGGAACTCAAACCGTCCTCCTGATTTCTGTGCATGCAGAAGCATTAGTAAACAGAATGCTTGAGCTGTACTGGAAGGGACAAATCTCAGCTGATACCCCAGACAGACACTCAGCCTATTCTGGGCCTGTGGTCAGAGTCATCTGTACACTCCCCCATTGCAGGGATGGGACACTTCTTTCCTACTTGCGTGTTGGGCCACCATGTCTCCTGCCTCTGCCCCCCAGTCGCCCTGGTGAATGTCTGGTATCCACTTAGTACATTGCTCTTGTTCCCCCGCCCCCTACCCCCCCACCCCCACCCAGTGCTGTGATTCAGCACACAGAAAGAGGAGCTCCACGTAGGAAGGAAAGTATTCACACCGCCATCTAGCTCTGGCAGGCTCCAGGAGACAGCTGCAGGCTCCTGCCCAGCCTCCACATACAGAAGGGTCTCTCCTCCTTCTTTTTAATTTTTAAGACCCCCAGTCTCTTTTGGTTGTTAGACTAAATGCAGTTTAAATCTGTATTCAGAACACCTCATTAATAAGCAGCAGAAGAACACAATCTTGGAATTAAGAGACCACCACTTATTCAACAGACTGCATATTACGGCCTACTGTGTGCCTAGCACTATGCTAGGCTCCTCTGCGCAGCTGGGAGCAGCCTGAGGAGTCTGAGCCAGTGGCTTGAATCCTTTCCCCACCCAAGACCTCTTTTGTCACTTATGTATAGTAACGGTAGCCATGTCCATTGTGAAGTTTATGGTACAAGACGCTATTAACTCACTCCTTCCTGCCCATGACTACTTAACATGAATATGATGGTTCCATTCTCCATCGTGTAGCTGAAAAACCAAGCCCTAGAACAATCAGAAGTCTGGCCCAGGCTCATGTTCCCAGGACTCAGACCTTCATTCTGTGCTGTTGCCATATATACTGCCTCTGTGAAAAATGCTGCTTGTAGTAAGTAAAAACGTCTCCCCTTTTAATAGCTAACTGAGCTTTTGAACAGCCGAGAGTAACTAGATAACGTTTTATCAGAACAAAACTGAGGTGTTCCTGCCCAGCTCCCGTCACACTTCTGCCCAGTGAGTCTGAGGCAGGCACCATGGGGACAGAGAGGGTCCTGGACTCACAGCAGGTGCAATACTGAGATGAGGGAGGTGATGAGACCCTGGCCCCCGTCCAGCCCCCTGAGCATGGGAGAGCCTCCCAGTAGCTGAGCAGAGGGGTGTGTCCTCCTTGGGGAGGGAGAGGAGGATGACGACTGACATGCAGCCCCTGGGATCTGGGTCATATTGAAGACAGAACTCGTACTGTTTCTGGTGTGGAGACTTCTGAAGGTAGAAGTCCATGGAGTCGTGAGGACCTGAAAGGAATCAGATTTTCAGGGAAAGGAGGGTCCTACCCTCTTATTCCAGTTCTCTGTGGCGATAGCAGGATGTCAAGAACTACCCTAGCAGTTACTGTAGGTCCATGTAAAGGGGCACAGAGGCCGGAAGAGGGGCCAGGGCTGTGGCAGCCCACAGGGCCACTGCATTAGTCGCGGAATACTCAAGCTAGAGAAGGGTCCAGGGACGCGTGTCCCATGTGGCAGGGAAAGAAGACCTGGCTGTCCTTTGGTAGTGGAGGACCCAGGACAAAGCCAAGCACAACCCTGGGAGACCCAGGTCACCACCTCTATCAGGGCCCCATTAGCTTGACAGGAGCCACCAGCAATCAGAGGGAGCCCTCCTGCCACTGACAGTCTTCCTCCTGTGAGCAGATCTGCTTGAGCGATTGGGCCCCAGCTGGAATCTGCTAGAATCTTAAGAGATTGGGGGTGGAGGGGATTTAACAAGATGAAGGAGGACTTGGTAAAAAGCAGAACATTCTGCATCGCACTCCCCCACCCCCAGCGCCCAGAGCCGTAAATGGCTGGGGGCAAAGGAGGGTGAAAGGAGAACAGAGATGAACTTAGAATTGAGTTTGTGTCAAGTTTTAAAATAAGCAGAACCAAATCTTAAACCTTGAAATCTTGAAATGAGCCTATTCTAATAATGGAAAGTAACTGCAAAGTTACAGAATCTGGCCCAGATTTCATTTAGGGACTTTTTGCCCAAAATTGGAAAGGGGAGTCTCCATAGCAGTCAGGGAATGAGTGTTGGAGAGAATAAGGCATTTTGCGTTTGCACCTCCAGTGGATTCAGATCCTTAATAAACTAGCGATAGCCTCAGTCATCCACAGCCCCAGGCTGAGAGTCCCTGTCTGGACACCTGAAGCTCCACAGATGCCAGAGATCCAAGGTTGTGCAAGGCATCTCTGCCCACCGTTTGGGATGAGTGGCAGAGGCAGTCCCTGAGTTCCAGCTGGCTGCAGCCCGAAAAGGGGCCCAAATGGATTAGACCCAGCAGCACTGCCAGCCAGGGAGGTCTGTGGCAGCCTACTTGGTGAGGTGGGAAAAGAGGAGAGAAGAAAGCAAGAGCCTGAGCTCCTGTGCTGGCCAGAGCTCCTGTGCACTCTGCTCAGGGCCGTTGCAGGTATCCTCCTCCAATTCTTGCTCACAAAGCTGAGGGGTGAGTTCAGGTCCCAGCTTACTGTGTGGGACAAAGCATGGGACACGTGTGCCTAGGGGATCTCTTCAGCCTCTTTCAGCCTTACTGTCAAAGCTGTCCCCTCCATCATCTCCACATTGCAATTGCACAGGACCTGGCCCAGTGCAATCACAATATGATTAAGGGCCACCCCTTTAACCCAGTGATTAAGGGTCAGGGTTCAATTTGCCTTATGCCAAACCCAGGCTCTTTTCTGCCATTGGCCAGCTGTAGTCAGTGGGAGTTGGCATTGCCACTGGGCTATCACTACCATGGGGCTCTGTCCCCCTTATCATCCCCTTAGCACTCCAGACGCAGAAACTATAGACTCCAAAGTCTGAGGCAGCCTCAGTGGTGGCTGGATGATCACAGGAATGATCCACTGCAGGTATTCTTACCTCAGCCTTAGGAAGGGGTTGTATTTTTTACTACCCTGTAATTAGTAGTAATTTAGTTTGACAAAAAGCTTAAATTAGACCAAATTGACAAGGTTACCTAAGGGGATAGCTGCTGTCATTGCCCAACATTCATCTCCAAACCACCTGACCACAGAGAAGGGCACCCAACCCATCTGGCCCAATCACGGCCACAGTCCAGTCTGCCCCTGGGCTGAACACAGTATGTCTGCCCCCCCTGCACCCCAGACTGGTGGCCCACACTAGGCCAGTTGGAGTCCTTGCCTAGACTGGTTTGTTTTTCTGAAGCCAGTGGAGAGAGGTTCTCTCTTGCTTGAGGTGTCAGGATATGACACTGCAGCTGCCAGTGGCTTGATTTAGGCTCCATGAAGAGTCTGAGTGGGGCAGCAGTGAGAGTGGGGAGCATGAGGTGGACAGGAACCAGGACACCAGCTGTGTTCCCCACTCCACCAGTTCCTGGGGCCACCCAGTTGTGTGGTACGGCCTCTGGTCTCCTGAGCCATTTCAGGATTCCTACAGTCTTTTTCCCTTTTAAAGTCCTTCCTGCCAGGTGAGTTTCTGTCACTTGTAACCAAAGGGATTCTGACTTATACATCCTTTCCTGCCTTTCATTTAATGAAGTCTTAATGGAACAGAAACTGTGCTGCACACAGAGACAGACAGTGTGAGCAG
Organism: Arctocebus calabarensis; assembly: GCA_963573935.1. NCBI lineage: Eukaryota > Metazoa > Chordata > Mammalia > Primates > Lorisidae > Arctocebus > Arctocebus calabarensis. The sequence goes on from CAUYON010042820.1 coordinate 4,174, forward strand.
GTGGGCATGACCCTGCAGCGCTCATGACCTAATGAGAGCAGGTGTTTTGTGAGTGGTACATAGAGGATAAGGGGTTGGACAGATGTGGCCATTTCACCCTGGACAAGTTGTTTAGTTTCCCTGAGCCCAGGTCTCTCATCCATAATGACATTCCAGGAAATCTATATGTTGAACTCACAGGAGGCCCTCGGAGAATGGAAACCACTACTATCAGTAGGATTAGAGTCTTTTAATTACAAAGTGACCTAGTGTCACAAAGGAGGATGCTGAGGGGCCATGGGAGCCTCAAATAGGAGAGCTAACCCTGTCAGGGGGGTGGGTGGGCTCTGCAGGGATGCTGTGTCCACACTGTGACCTGAAGAATGAGGAGGTCTTTCCAGCCAGGCAGTGGGGACAGCTGGGACAGTGAGTGTGTGCTCATTTCTTCAGACTTACAATTTGTATGGTATTATATACTAGTCCGGAATCCAAACATCCTTTAATGTTAGAGCCGAAAGTTCCAATCCTCTCATTTCCTGATGAGGAAAGTGAGCCAGAGAGAAAGGCAGTGGCTCCGCATGGTGGCATGAGTTGAGACAGGAGGCCAGAACCTCAAATCCCGCTCCACTCCATAAGTGCTTATCAGGAACAATTGGTCATCAAGCTGCCAGTGAGAACGAGAAGGCACCCAGGGAGCCGGGAGTCCAGAAGACAGAGGGCAAATTGGCATCAGTAACCATGGTGCCAGTGCAAGAAGCAGAAACCAGAACTATCCTGGGCTCAGTGTCACCCCCAGGGAGTAGACATCTGACAAGCTCACAAATTGCTACAAATGCTCTGATTGTGGAAAAGAACCTGGTGCCAGTTGTCAGCCCTGCGGAGCTACAGCGTCTCATGGAGGTAGGACAGAGTCTGAGTCCACAGCTCCACATTTGCCACGTCACCTTAGGCATCATGGCACGTGTCCACATGCATGAAATACATACTTCAGGGATTGTGAGGACTCCATCAATCTCACTAATTTGAGCAGAGCTTGGTGTGACGCACATGAGGAACTAGCTGACAGTAGTCATTCTCCAGAGTTAATCAGTAATGCATTGGGGTCACCTTGACTGGCGGGGAGAGGGCACTCTCATTGGGGCTCTTCTTATCTGGTCATATAAAAGATTGGGATCCCTCCTTTACCAGATCCTTCTGTCTGTCCCTGTAGTCAGCTGCTGGGGTCCTGGCCCTGCATCTCAGCCCTGTCCTTACAAGGGGTGGAAGATGATTCTTCTGGGAGCTGAGGCCAGACCTCAGGGCCAACAGTGCGTTATCTGGGCTCACCCTGCCTCAGACGAGTTTGAGACAGATGGTGTCCTGTGCTGACACACAGCAGGTCTGGCAAGGCAGGAGTTGCCAAGCCACCCAGGTCCCTGTCCCCAGAAATTTCCAGACCTGGCATTCCTGGGTCACTCCAACAAGAGAGGCCTCAGAAGTTTTTACTTCAGGCCCCCTCTGTGTCATACCACTCAGACTTTTCCTCCTCGGGCAGGGGCCCCCTTCGCAGCCTCCTGTACCCAGCCTGCCACATCCCTGGCTGTGCTGACTGCAGATGCCCAGATGGACAGAAAGAAGAGACAGAGATGGATGATGAACAGCCAGTGGCATGATCCAGCACCCCGAGAATCTGCTCTGGGCACATGCGACCAGCAGAGGGGTCGGCAGAGAGCCACAGAGCAGAGAGGCAGGGAGCTGGTGAGTGGTGCCAACTCTGGCGTCAGACTGGCCCAGCCCTAATCCCAGTCACCACCCACCAGGCACGTGGCTTAGGTCGCCTCCCCGGGCCTCACCTCTGTGTAGATTGAACAGCTGCTGGGAGGAGCCAGTACGACAGCACAGCGTGTCCCGAGCCTCAGGCATCTGTGGCCATCATCGCTATTTCTATTAACTTCCTTGCTCAGATCTTCTCCTTAAATCTATTTTATCTGTGTGTGTGAGTTCAAGGGTTCAGTGTGCCATAGTTTTCCTAATACGTATTAATATAGATACAGATCTGTACCTGAGTGTGTCCACCCTTTGGTGTCATGATGCTCGGCATGCCGTGGGCTCTCAGCTCTGGCCAGCTTGGATCTCGTCCCTGTTGTTAATCACACAGTGAGTCTGCAGGGGGCCGAGGAGGGGCTTCTGTTCTCTCATCCTTTCCACCCGAGGCAGCTAGTCCTTTTCCTTTTCCTGCTTTTCCTCCTGCATGGAGAGTTGACTTTGGGAGTTCCCCTAAGGCACTAAAGGCAGCGACTGACGGGTCAGATGCGCAGACCGTGGCGTCCATTTCAAGATCCCGGAGCTCTTCGAGGGCTCGTCTAAAGTGACGCTCTGACCGTGAACAGTCAGGAAGAGCCTGCACAGGGCATACCTCTCTGGACTGGGACCCTTTCCACTTCCTCTGCAGGGGGAGTGTCCCCGGGACAGCGGAACATTCCACCAGGACCATGGGACAGCAGATGGTCGATACATACAGATATGTGTGTTTATATAAAGGACACACCTAAATCCTGAGAGTGGTTATTTCACAATGATGGGATTGCAACTGGTTATTCTTCTCATTCTACTTTTCTGTGTTTTCAAGACAGAACATAAATTTCCTTTTTAAATCAGGGGAAAACAATGTTCCTTTTAAATCTTGAAAAACTATGAGAGACACTAGAGATACACAGAGAAGCAGTCCCTCCCAAGGAGACAGGGCAAGGGTGATATGAGGGGCAGGTGGCCAGACTGGCCTTGTCCCATGGCAGGCCATGGAGGGGCAGAGGCAAGATGATGAAGCCATTCACTTAGGAGGCAAGGTGCCCGCAGGGACAGACAGCTGGGCTGGTGTGGTGGCCGGCTCCTGGGGAAGATCTACCACCAAAGGGGGCAGGAGAAGGTCTGAGGGGGCAGCTGAGGCCCCCTGAGAGTGAAATCTGGGGTTGGGAGGAGGATTGTCTGGCTGTTCAGGGTGATTCCCCAGCAGCCCTTAGCAGCCTATGCAGCTGCTGAGAGTCACCTCCCAAGGCAGGTGCAGAAGTGGGTTTTGCTGAGTAGCACCAGGGGTTGAGGTGCTGGTGAGACAGGCTCTGGGGAGCAAACCTGTAGTAAGATGCAAACTCTGACCCAGAAAGAGGGAAGATGTGAATTCAAGCTTGAGACTTTTGTGCCAAACTAAAATTCCTACTTACTCAACCTCCAAATATTTTTTAAGTTTGAAAGCTCCTCCAGCCTGCAGCAACACAGAGCTGCCTCCCTCCTGGCCACCTCACTTTCCTTGCTCAGAAGCACCCTGGGGGTTTCCAGCTCTGGCACGCTCTGTGCCAGCCAAAAGTCTGGCAACTGCCAGAGAACCACGTGTGATGTCAGGCCAGCGGGTCCGAGACTTTGGATTTCATAGGCAAGAGAAACTTCAAAAAGAAACTTTGGAGACTCTGATAAGGTTGCCAACTTTTTTTTTTTTTTAATGGCAAATAAAGAAAAAAGAAGCTATCATCATTTCCTGGAGGACGTAAAGTTTTAACACCAACAGTGTAAGCAGAGAATAATCTCAGAGTAGAGTAAAGAAGATTTTTTCCCAAGTAAGGACAATTGGCAGCCTTTTGCTGATGTATTTTTTTTAAGTTTTTTTTTTAAATGTATTCTCTAAAATGGTTTGAATATAGAAAATTACAACATAAAATTTATCACATGTTTTACCTTATATGTACGTGAATCTTTGATGTGAACTTGACATTTGGATGCATTCAACAGCCCAGCCCAGTATAGTGCTTGGTGTTTTCCATAGTTGTTTGTGAAAGAAAACCCATCCTCAACCCGTCCGTTGATAGAAATGGAAACCACCCTCAAATGCTAGTTGCTTCATTGGAGAAACTCCAGGAGAACACAGGCCTCAAGCCTTTTGCTCCTGCCTTCTCCCTTGCTGCTGGGAAGTAAGCCTGGGTGGCAGGCTGGCAAGAGCTATGGGCACTCCTGTCCAGAGGCAGAAATGCCCGGGTCTGAGCACCACAGGCCTGATCACCTCACAGTGAGAAGGAGGGGACGGACCAGTGAGTAGATCCTTATAGGCCAGCCCTATAAGCAGGTGTATGAGAAGCCCTGGTCTCAGACTCTGAGAGTAGGAGGAGAGTGTCTAAGAACAGGCAGATGACCATCCATAGTACAGCATGCTCACTGTGAGGACCCTGCTGTGCTGTAACAGGCTAGGTATTCCACCCAGTTGTAGAGTGAAAGGGACTCTGGAGGCAGTGGGAGGTTTGATATGATGAGCACATCTGGAGGGAAGCAGCAGAGGGGTCAGGTGGGATCAGCAGTTCCTCTGGATTTCCTCCGTGGGGAGGTCTCAATTCTCCTGCCCTGTGAGACCCTGGGAGTCATCGTGGGAGCCTAGGCATTTCACTTGCTGCTGGCTCAGAACACAAGTTGGTCAGCCAATTAAGTAACCAAGAAGAGGAACATGTCGTTTCCCAGCATATTTTGGGAGGAAACCACTATTCTTTGAAGCATGTTGCCTCTTTACTTATATTTACATGGTATGTGTTTGTATATGTGTGTGGAATTTAAGTATCAGTGATTGGAAGAAAGTTCTATCTTATTTAGTGATTAATACATTCTTCTAAAAAAATGCACAAACAACTCTATAGTATTGTAAAATTTTCTAAAGCACTTAAAATCACACGATTCCAGTACTTCATGTTCCCATATTTTTGTCATGTAGTTCATTTTAATTTTTGAGGCCATTTCTCTGTTGTTCAAAACTAGAATATTTCTAGTTTTTGCTGTTTTGTTTTTAGACACTGTGGATTTCTCTGCAATAAAATGTCTGTGTGTATGTTTTCTCTTCTTTTAGAATTAGTTACTCAGAATAAGTTCTTAAGAGTGGGATTACTGAGTCAAAGGATGCCAGTGTCTTTCTGGCTTTGGAATCACTCATACTTTCCCCAAAGGTTATACCAGCTTCCCCTGTTGCCAGCAGTATATGAGTTTTCACCACAACCTTGCTCACTTTTCACATTGGTTTTATTTTAAATTTAATGATGTACTAGATTTTTTAGATGGTGGCTTTTATTACTTAATTTACATTTCTCTATCCACGTCATTGCTCCGCACAGAGCTCATTACTTTTTCTCCTTAGCCCCCATGCCAATGAAAAGACTGGTGTCTGCCTACCGCCAGACACGAAGCCCTAATGAGCGAGTATTGGTTGGGGCTGGACGTTCTTGCTTGTTTGTGTGGAAACTACCTCAGTAGATTTTAAGAGGAAGATAGTTGAACGATGTTTAAACTATAAATAGATTTGGTGGCACCTCTTATTTGGTCAAGGTGGTCCCAGGAATGAATGTAGACTCTGTGCTTCTGGGAGCATGTTTATGTCTCGCTCAAATTCTAGAAGACATCAGAGTTAACGTTAGCGTGTGATGTGTAATTTAAGTCAGAGATGAAAGAGTCCCCACCAAAACAGCCCCCTTCTTTCGAGGTACCCCGTAATTACCAAGACAGAGGTCTCCAAGTTAGGGACAGGCCTCCTGTGGGAAGAATGTATGAAGGAGTTTTGAAGGCAGGCCCCTGTGCCCTGGGCTGTGGAAGAGGTGGCCTGAGACTGGCTGTAGACCCCCGTCTGTCTGAGCTTACCTCTGTTGGGCCCAACCCCTGGAGCTTTAGCCTGGTTCTTTCCATGCCACCCCCTCTTCTCTTTTGTACCCCATATTCCCATGACCATGCAGGCTGAAAGCTCAGCCCTCAGGCCAGGCAGCAGAGCCTTTTGACCCATCAGGTGACCACTAGCCCAAACCCAGCCTTAGCCTCTGGGCTCCTACCCCAGCAGGGGTCCTCAGGGACAACTGGAGCAGGAGTACAGGAAATCTGCGTTTCCAGAGTGTGGGCTGCACCGCTCCTGGCCCCCGTGATTCTGTGTGGCCGTGTATGCTATGTGATGCTCCAGGTAGCACTCTTTGCTAGCTCAGTGATCTGTTTCTCTTAATGTGATTAGTACATCAAATCCATGATTTCACTCAAAAATTTAAGGAAAACATAATAGAATGACCCACCAATTCCATTCTAAGTAGGTGTTCCAGTGAAACTTTCCTGTGAGTGTTCACACCAGCATTATTCACAGCAGCCAAAGATGGAAACAGCTTAGATGTCCACTAGCTGATGAGCAGATAAACAGAACGTGCTCATTGTGGAGCCTGGGACACTATTCAGTCCCAAAAAGCAGTGAAGTGCTGATACACGCAGCATTGTGGATGGACCTGGGAAACGTCATGCCAAGTGAAAGGAGCCAGACCTGAGATTGTCTTATACTGTAGGATTTCATTTATGTGCAACGTCCAGTTGGTAAATCCACGGTGACAGAAAGTAGACTAGTGGTTGCCTAGACTGGAGGTGGGGGGCATTGCTTCATGGGCATGGCATTTCCATTTCTGGAACAAGACAACGATGATGTTACACAATAGCATGACTTTACTAAATGTCCCTAATGGTAAATTTTGTGGTATATGTTGCTATAGTAAAAAATAAAATAACATAAGTACTATGTTGTCAAGAGTCATGTAAATGAGTGAGGTAAAAATAGCACTACAGGAAATAAAGCAGCTGAGAGAGATGCGGGGCCTGATGCTCCGGGTAGGTTCTGTCCATTATTGAAATCTGCTCTGCTGGAGGGAGGACCAGCTGGGCTTCTGTCATCTCCGTGAAGGCAGGAGCAAAGCGCTTTGTTTGTCTTACGTCTCTGCAGCCTCGCCGCCACCCTCCAAAGGGTGCTCCTCTTCTCCCCAGTTCCTAGGTGAGGAACCCTGCCTCAGCGCTGGGGGGCACACCTCCTCAGGGCACGCAGAGACCTATGTCTCTTCTTCCCGGCTTGCTCTGAAGGCATCCCAGTTGGGTTGTCACCTACTGGTCACATCTGCTACCCTTAGTTTTCAAAACCAGGACACTTAATTTTCCAAACTCATTTGTTGACTGTTGAAAGCCATAGAATTCCTCCTCATAATGCCTGCTTTCCCAGGGTGATGTGGCCGAGGGGACCAAGCTCTCCATATTTCTGATGCAGGCGGGGAAGGGCTGCGTGGAGGGCCAGCAACCCTTTTTTTTTTGCTGTTGGCAGCCTTCTGATGCCACCTTTGCTCAGAGCAGTGGTCCTCAAACTAGAGGTGGAGGCCTGGCGGTGCAGGGCTCTCTGTAGATGCTCTGAACTCTGGTGCTGTTATAGGCATGACAGTTCCCATTCAGTGCCCGGCTCGTGTGGCCTCAGACAAGTTGTCTAACCCCTCTGACCCTTAGTTTCCTCATCTAGAAAATACATGTGATGTCATATATGCAAGTGGAGGACTCGACTTCCCCTTTGTTCTTGTTGTTATGGTTTTAATTAATATTTGTGCAGTTATCTGTTTACCGTCACGGAGCTCTGGGCTGAGCTGCACTTCCACAATCTCATGGAGTCTTCTCTTACAGAAGGAGAAAAGGGAGGCTCAGAGAGGCTAAGTTGTTTGTGCAAAGTCACACAGCGAGTGCATGGCAGAACCAGGACCGTACAGGTGCAGGGACAGTCCCAGCTTGGTAGTTCACTGCTAGAGCATCCAGCTGCTATCGAGGGTGGGGGGCGGCAACCATAACTTCTTATGCACCAACCCCATCTGACACAAAACATGATTTATTTCTAAGACTTATGTCCTCAAAAGTATATTATCACTTGTGGCAGCATTCCTGGTTCATGTGAGGGCCTTGGGGTTTTGTACCTACTGAGAAGGAGTTTAGGGCAGTATTATGGGCTTTGTTTATAGGCTTTGCTCTCAGCAGTTCTAAAGGACTTGGGCATAGCATTCTTCCTCATGATGCCTGCTTTCCAAGGCCAAAACAGATAAATTAAGTATTTACCTGAGTCTCAATTTCCATTTCTGAAAGCCCGAGAACAGGTGTGCTCTTGGTACATATTGTTGAATAAAACGATATTTGACACACTGGAAATGCTAATAGGTGTTAGTTGTTTTTAGGGTTACATTTATTCGTTATTGTTAATGTGTGCTAAAGGCTTTCATACAATGGATCTGATTCTAAAATAGGCTGGCAAGGATGTAATTATGCTCATCTTGCAGAAATGGAAATTGAGACTCAGGTAAATACTTAATTTATCTGTTTTGGCCTTGGAAAGCAGGCATTATGAGGAAGAATTCTATGTTCCATGACCCCTGTCAGCATGTCTAGTACTTGTTTGCCTATAAGCGCCCACCCTCCCAGCCTGTGTCACCAGGGGCCAGGGTGCTGTCAGAAAACCTGACCAAGAGGGAAGAGCAGGCCTCCCCTCAGGCTGATGCCCACTGCAGCCAGGGAAGAGGACATTTGCTAATTATTCCTCTTTCACCATTGAGAGGTAGACTGTCCACGCTGGCTGAGATGGGCATTTCAGCCTCCAAATGGACCTTTGTACTGGTGTCCCCAGGCCCCTCCCCACATAGTTGTCAGCTGCACTAGGTGTGGCCCATGAAGAGTGGCATCAGTGGCCAAGCACAGGCTCCTCCTCTCTAGAGGGTTTGAGGTGCTTAGGGAGTTGGCATGAAACACCCTTGCCCCTGTCCAGTAATGGACTTGGCAGAGGTTCCCCAGCTTGTGCTGTCATGGCTGGCATACCAGGAAGTCTCCCCACTGAGCTGGTGGAAGGGCGTTCTCCATTAGGGCCCACTGGATCATCCAGAGCAGACACAACTATAAAAGCTGCCTGAGGGCTTGTTCGCTAACCCAGCGATTTGGGCAGCATCGGCAGAAGGAGTTCCTGGGCCTCACAGACTGCTGACAAGGGCGTGTACAAGAGCGGGTGTGATCCCTTAGCAGCAGATTCAGAAGTTGACATCTGCTGCAGCCCTTGATCTGCAGTGGTGAAGTAGCCCTATAGGTTTATGTGGAAAAAATGTGCATTGACCACATTTTGTGGCATCAGAAATCATACATCCTGTATTTGGATCTTTTTGCCTAAGTACCGTTATGACTAGGGGAAAATATACTTCTTTAAAAATCAAAGCCCTTGGCACACCAGCAGATGTCCACTAACACTTCATGAATAAACAGTCTTGCTTGCCTTTGAGAGGCTCCTCCTCCCACAGGCCCTCAGCTGGGCAGGCCAGCAGTTACCACGCAGCATCACAGTTGGCTGGTAGACTGTATGGTTCAAGTAGAGCAAGAAAAAAGGCCGTAAAACTCATGTGGAAGGTCAGGGATCACTTTTATGGGTATTTTTGCTTTTCTTTTTTTGCCTGGATCTTTGTAAGATTTTATTTTTAATTTACATATTTGACCAGGATGTATCTTCGGATGGATCTCTTTCCTTGGACCTGGTAAACTCTCTGGGTTAAAACACCCTTCTCTGCGTCATCTTCTGTTCCTAGGCCCCCAAGTCTCTTTACATTCTTTCCTCCCTTTCTTGGAGAGCTTGCTTCATGGGCCCCCCACACCCATTTCCACAGCATCCACCTTGCTCCTTATTGCCTCTGATGTTTAGTTTTTAACTCTTCTGCTGAGTTTTTAGTTTTCTTTTATTCTTTTCACATCTCATGCATTTCTCTTTCTGTCACAAGATCTTGCAGTTTCATCTCTGCCAGTTCTCTCCTGTTCCAGAAGCCTTTCCCTCTTGTGCTGTATTCGGAATGACAGGTGTCTTCACACTTTCTTCTGGATCCTGGAACTACCCCTGCACATGCACTACAGGCCTGTTATTTGGCCAGATTTTTCATGTGCCCTGTTTCAGATTTTGTTTCCCTTGAATATGATAAATCTGTTCAGCTTTGGGGTTTATCGATAGGCAAGAGCGTCTGAGTTCCCCTCAATACTCCAGTTTTTTCTAGAAGTAGCAAACCACAAATGGAGATAAGAAGTTGGAAGGCAAAGGGCAGGTCGGAGCACTCCAAAACCCCTCAAGTCAGCTCCTTCTGGGGTGGTGTACTGGTCATTGGCCCAGATTTTTTAGTGTTTTTTTTTTTCTTGGTGGGGTATATATATGTATGTATTTAGATAGGTTCTTGCTCTGTGGCCTGGGCTGGAGTGCCATGGCATCGAACGTAGCTCGCAGCAACCTCAAACTTCCGGGCTCAAGTGATCCTCCTGCCTCAGCCTCTCGAGCAGCTGAGACTACAGGTACCTGTCACAACACCCAGCTAATTTTTCTATTTTTTTGTAGAGACCAGGTCTTGCTATTTCTTGCTCAGGCTGATCTCTAATTCCTGATGTCAAGCAATCCTCTTGCATTGGCCTCTCACAGTGCTAGGATTATAGGAGTGAATGCTACTGTGCCCTGCCAGATTTTCTAGTTTTTATAGTCCTGAATCTCTGTGTCTGGGCGCAAGCCTGGGAGATCGAAGATCTAAATTTGCTCAGTTTCTGTCCTGTATACCTGCCCCTTAGATGTCTTCTTAGATTCTAGCAGAAGGCTGTCTACAAATGTGAGTTGGGGAGGTGATTTTCAGCTTATTTTCTATACACAAGAATTTTGGTGATAAGTCACAGAAGGCTATGTGAGGAGCTGGCTTGTCTCTTCTGGGACTGTCTCTTTTGGTCTTTACGGAAACTGGTACATACCATCATCCTCTCCTAAAGTTTCAGGGGTTTTCCCAAGTAACTTCATTGCATGCCCACCTTATCCACGTGCTGTGTGGCCCCTTCCATGTACGTTATCACCTCTGTCTTTAGTGCAGCCCTGTGAGAAAGTTACAGGTACTGCCTCTGCCTTCCAGATGAAGAAGCGACATTCAGCAGTCCTGTAATTCACCCAGGACCATGCAGAACGGTAGTGGCAATGTCAGGATTCGAACACAGACGCCTCGAGTTTTCTTAACTTTCCTCCAGTGTATACAGTGAGCTATATGACATACATACTGCTGAGTGCCCTGGGGCCTAACCACCTGGGCTGGAATCCCACTGTTACCACGTGCATGCTGAATGACCCTGGGCAGGTTCTGTTACATCTCTGGAGTCAAGGAGAGTGGCCAAGACAGGGAAGAGAAGAGCAACAAACTCCCTGGATGTTAAAGATAAAACCTAAAAACCATGTTTCTGGTTCATCTGCCTCTGATTCCTTTGGGGTGTCTCCTTGGCATCTGAGGATAATTCCTCCAAATAAGGGCGGCGCCTATGGCTTAGTGGGCCAGCCCTGTATACCGAGGGTGGCAGGTTCAAACCTGGCCCTGGCCAAACTGCAGCAAAACAATAGCCGGGTGTTGTGGTGGACGCCTGTAGTCCCAGTTACTCGGGAGACTGAAGCAAGAGAATCTCCTAAGCCCAGGAGTTGGAGGTTGCTGTGAGCTGTGTGACACCAGGGCACTCTACCGAGGGTGATAAAGTGAGACTCTGTCTCTACCAAAAAGAAAAAGTATGTACATAACCAGGCATTGTTGCAGGCACCTATAGTCCCAGCAACTTGAGACTGAGACAAGAGGATCGCTTGAGCCCAGGAGTTTGAGGTTGCTGTGAGCTAAAGATGCTATGGCACTCAACTGAGGGGGACCAACTGAGACTCTATCTCAAAAAATACATATTAAATAAGTATGTGCTAGAGTATTTTTTATTTTAATGATGTTTTATTTTTCCAAATATAAAAAGTCCAAGATGGTTGGATCTGTGCAT
>CAUYON010042821.1:0-25385 GCA_963573935.1 Arctocebus calabarensis
ATAATAAGAATTAAATACAGATTATAAAAGTAAAAGAAAGAGGGTGGCACCTGTGGCTCAAAGGTGTTGGGCGGTGGCCCCATGTGCTGGTGGTGGTGGGTTCAAACCCAGCCCCGGCCAAAAACTGCAAAAAAAAAAAAAAAAAAAGAAAAAAAAAAAGTGAAAGAAAGCCTCAGGAAATTGGAGAGGTTGTATAAAGGAGTTCACCAAGAATGAAGGACAGAGACAAAAATAGGCAAGATAGTAAATAGAATATCTTAAATTATTGGCTCGGTGCCTGTGGCTCAATGGGCTAAGGCACCAGCCATGTACACCTGAGCTGGCGGGTTCGAATCCAGCCTGGGCCTGCCAAACAACAATGGCAGCTGCAACCAAAAAATGGCCGGCATTGTGGCGGGCGCCTGTAGTCCCAGCTACTTGGGAGGTAGAGGCAAGAGACTCGCTTGAGCCCGGGACTTGGAGGTTGCTATGAGCTGTGATGCCACAGCACTCTATCCAGGGTGACAGCTTGAGGCTCTGTCTTAAAAAAAATAATAATATCTTAAATTATTGAACTGTAAGAGACTTAATATATGACTACAGATGGTGTGATATACATCTCTTTGCATTTTGAAAGACAGAGTGGTGATATATGGAGAACTAAGTGGAAATACAGCTACTCTGTGCAAAATGCACCCCAAACAATCAGTCACTTTCAAAAATTCAAACTTCAGGGTGGCGCCTGTGGCTTAGTGAGTGGGGTGCTGACCCATGTACTGAGGGTGGTGGGTTCAAACCTGGCCCCAGTCAAACTGCAACAAAAAATAGCAAGGTGCTGTGGCGGGCGCCTGTAGTCACAGCTACCCAGGAGGCTGAGGCAGGAGACTCGCTTGAGCCCAGGAATTGGAGGTTGCTGTGAGCTGTGATGCCACAGCACTCTATCCAGGGTGACAGCTTGAGGCTCTGTCTCAAAAAAAAAAAAAAGATATGGTATGGATCAGAGTCTGGCTGTTACACTAAGGTGACCCAAACAAAAGACTGCAAGAAAAATGGATACAAAAAAAAGGGTGAAAAAAGGGAACACGAAGAATTCTTAGCTGTGTGCATAATAGGTAAATTTCTAAAAGAAAGAAAAACTTCATGGTTCTGGTTCTAGTTCCCTAACAGGACAACAGGACAGAAAGGAGGCATCACAGGAGAGACTGTCGTGCCGAATTCAGAGGGTCAGAGCCCACCGTCCACAGACTCTCCGCACTGGCTGCCTGCAGGGCCTCCATAAGGACAGCACTGTGTCCGCGGGATGGACGCAAACCTGCAGGTGTGGACATGGATGTCCTCCAGGGGGGACAGGTTTTGTAAAAAAAAAAAAAAAAAAAAAAAATATATATATATATATATATAGAAAGAACAGTGACAGGTGCCTTTTTGCTCGTCCTCTGGTTTGGATACACAGGGCCAGTTGAGAAGATTATAAACCACTCACTGGCTGTGGCAGGGTGGGTCTGATGCTGCTTTCTATCTTGAAACAAGAAAACAAGAGGGCAAAACAAAGTGGACGTCTCTCTCTGGCACCTTCTCCATGCTCAATTTAATTTTGAATTTTCACCTTAAGTTCCCTTTCACCAGACACAGACCTACCCCCAGCAGCCCAACCGGCCCAGACGCACACTGGACCCTACTGGCTTCCTGACGGGTTTCTCCTCCTAGGGGCTTACTTTCCGTCTTATAGAGACGCCCCAGCTCCACCCCCAGACAGTCTTCAGTTACTCTGACAATAGGCGGCCCCCACTGACAGGCACCAGGAGCTGCAGGTACCAGCAGAGCAGGGGAGTCACCCACATGTCCCCCCACCCTACCCAGGACTGGGAAGAGCATTTAAATGGCAGAACTAAAACAGGTGACGTCTGCACAGTTAACAGGCTCTCCCTCAATCTACAACACACAACAAAAAATATTTCTTATTCTTATCTACAAGCCACCTTTAACTCTGTAGCACAGTATAAGATCTAACCCACTCTTTTCAAACAATTCTTCAGGCCCAAGTTGGGAGAAAAGATTTTATCCTGTCCTCAAACTCTGTAAACAATTTAAGTGAAAAAACAGCACAGGCAGCCCAGACCATGAAGTCCTTTCCAATGGGAGTCAAGCGCCAGGCCTGCGAGCACCTCTCCCACACACACTCAGCACGAGCACTGTTCACAGTGCAGCCCACCAAGGACGCCCATGCCTTGGCCCCCACCAGCAAGTGGCGGGCGAGTGGCCCTCACGTCGCGGCGGCTCACCTTCCTCACGCGTCTCCAGCGCCAGCAGAGCACTGTCCTCTTGGAAGCTTCCACTACCTGACCCCGCTGGTGGGGGCTGGCTGTGCTGCTGGCTCAGCTTGCTTCGAAGAAGAGCGATTTCTTTTTTGAGCAACTTTGCCCGCTTGCTCCGTGAGCCACTGGATTTCATGGCGCAGGTGAGGTCAAGCATGTCCAGCAGCTCTCTCAGCTGCTCCTCCAGGCCCAGGTGGGCTCTGTTGGCTGGGTCCAGTAACCTGTCCACTGAACCAAAGGACACAGGCGTCAGTCATCAAGTCCCCACTTCACCTCCTCAGCACACCTTACTGGCCCCACCTGTGACATCACCCAGAGTGGCCGCTGAAGAGACACAGGCCCCGCCCTCACGCTACCCCAACGGTGCTGCGCCTGCCGAGAGATGTTGGCATGCTCCTGACAGAGAACTTCCACTCCCAAGACCATTAGGGGTACCGTGGGAATGGTGTCACTGCAGCAGGGTGCAGCTATAACCTGTCCTGAAACACAACTCCACCCAGGCCTCCTGTGAAGACAGCCTATCTGAGTGAGGGTGCCACACAAGATCACCAGGCGATGCTCCACCAACTCGGCAAAGCTGGAGACGGGACTGACTACTCCTGCAAAAGTGAGTACGGGGCTGTCTGCACACCCCACTTGCCATCCTAGCTGAGGTCTTCACAGGCAGATCACTGTGTGGCTTTATTAAACGGGACTGCAAAATCCACAGGTCATTCCAAATTTCAGGCATGTTTACTAAAGTCCCTAGCAACTGCAATTTTAACAAAACACTACAAGATATTAGTATAAATTATTTTAAATTAATAGAAGATGGCCAAGAAAAAAAGCTACTCTTCAGAACTACCTGAAGATAAAACCAGAGCAAAAGAAAAAGAGGGATGCAGAAATTAACAAATTCGCCTTCCTCTAGAAACACCTTTCTTATACAGCAAAGAGGCGCCAGGACAGAGAAATAAATCACCACACTGAAAACCTGACACTCTGAGACCTGCCTCACGACATCACTCTGCACAGACTTCACAGGCGAACATTTTGACTTCAGAGACAGGATCCTGCTCTGTCACCCCAGGCTGGAGCCTCAGCCACCCAGTGCTGAGACCACAGGTGTAAGCCCCTAAGTCCAGCTAACCTTCATAGGTAACACCTCTAACACATTTACAAGAACAAAATTCACATCACTAGAAGCCCCAAAGAAAAAAGGCTCTACGTCAGTGCCACGGGGAGCCGTCTATGCCATCAGAAGCTGTCACAGTGGGTTCTGGCCCTGGAGATGGGAGGGGCACAGAGGAGCAGCAGCCGCCGCCTTCTAGTCATCTGTTTACATCCTGAACACTGAAGAAGAAATACCTCAGTTACTTCTTACCCTTCATTTTCTCCTTAGCAAAAAACCCGGGTGTATAAGTTTATCTGATGTCTGTTATCTGAAAGGTGTCAACATCCAGAGGTCCCCAAAAAAGACATTGTGGCGGGAGTGGAAGGCAGATGCCCCCATGGGGGGGGGGGGGGAAACGGGGCCGCGCCCAGGGCATGCCATGAAGATTGGTCTCCCCACTTCTAAGGGGAGGCAACCAGCAGCCACCTGAGCTCAGCCCAGCACTGGGTAGGCTTCTGAGAGCCGAGCCAGATGGCCTGCTATGGGGCCGGGGGGTCCCAGGCTCACCAGGCAGAGGCCAGGGAAGAACATTCTAGGCAAAGGCACAAGCACATGAAGGCCGAGCTCACTCTAAGCAGCAGTTCTCAGAATGCCCTGGGCTGCTGCGGGACAGCACGGATACAGGGGTTATAGCCGGGCACGTTGGCTCACGCCTGTAACCCTAAGCACTCTGAGAGGCCAAGACAGGTGGACTGCTTAAGCTTATGAGTTCGAGACCAGCCTGAGCAAAAGCAAGACCCCATCGCTAAATAAAAATGCAAAACTGGGCTCGGCGCCTGTGGCTCAACGGGCTGAGGCGCCAGCCATGTACACCTGAGCTGGTGGGTTCGAATCCAGGCCTGGCCCGCCAAACAACAGTGATGGCTGCAACCAAAAAATGGCCAGGCGTTGTGGCAGGCGCCTGTAGTCCCAGCTACTTGGGAGGCGGAGGCAAGAGAATCACTTGAGCCCAGGAATTGGAGGTTGCTGTGAGCTGTGAGGCCATGGCACTCTATCCAGGGGGACAGCTTAAGGCTCTGTCTCAAAAAAAAAAAAAACTGCAAAACTGGCTTGGCACCTATAGCTCAGCAGCTAGAACACCAGCCACATACACCAGACCTGGCAGGTTCAAATCTAGCCCAAGCCTGCCAAACAACGACAACTACAACCAAAAAATAGCCGGGCGCTGTGGCAGGAGCCTGTAGTGCCAGCTACTTGGGAGGCTGAGACAGGTGAATCACTTAAGCCCAAGAGTTTGAAGTTGCTGTGAGCTGTGACACCACCGCACGTCTACTAAGGGCCACATAGTGAGATTCTGTCTCAAAACAAACAAACAAACAAACAAACAAACCACACTACAGGGTTTAGTTAAAGCTCCACCCAAGCTCAATGACAGCTGTCAACTTTTTGGCTTGCATTTATTTTCCAAATTTCTCCAAAATAAGTATTCACCTTAAAAATCAAAGATGAAAAATAAAAATATACTCTTTCTTTAAAAAAAAAAAAAAAAAAAGTACAACCTACCCTGCTGTGCCCTGGATCCCTGAGCTCTGGAGGGAGACAGTCGCACTGTGCCAGGCAGAGGCCTGAGCCGCCACCTGAGGTGCACTCGCGGAGAGCCAGCAGCCCGGCCGCCAGCTCAGCCACAGCCCTGACCAACTGGACACACATCACCAAAGCAAAGGACCAAGCACTGGCCAGCTGCTCAATAGGAGAAAGTCAGTCCAAGAAACCAAGGACATAGACCTTCAGATGAGGGAACCAGACCTGCCAGGACTTCCACAAACAACTTTTGATCCAGGAAACACCCACCGTGAGTCGCTCTGTCAGCCCCTCTGGACAGTTCCCACAACTGACAGAGGCTACCGTGGGCGTGACACAAGGTGCAGCAAGCAGCCCGGGTTTCTGAGGCCTGGTGAGGGTTACTGCACAGCCCACTACGCTGTGTGCCGGGGGAACTGAGACCCAGGAGGTCTGTGGTGTCCCACCCTGAGGACCCTTCACAGGCAAAGCCAATCTGAGCTCCACCACTACAAGTGGACTAAGGCCCACTCTGGGGCCAAATCCTAACCAAACAGCCTTCTTGGCCAGTACGATCAAGCCCTGGGTGACCCCACAGAGTGTCACTCATGTCTCCAATGGGGCCATGAGACACGGCAGTCCGCAGAGAGCAGAGCCGGGCGGAGGATAGAGAGCATGACGCTGACACAACACACCCTGGCACTTTCCACGTTGGGTTTGTGCTGAAACCACAGTGCCTTGGATAAACTGAGGTAAAGCAAGATACATTACTGAAGTAAACTGCACCTGCTTCAACTTTTTAGTGATGCTACAAGACAACTCGCAACTGCAGTTTGGTGTCCTACTTCTCCCAGACCGTGCCGAGGCAGAGCTGACAGCACGCGGCAGGGCAGAGCCTGCGGGAAGGGCATCCTCCTGTCTCTTCCTGGACACGGCGCCTGGTTCTTACCGTCTTCCCAGGAGAAAGGCCGCCGAGGGGCCGCGACAGGCCGCTCGGGAAGGTGCATCCCCGAGGCCTCTTCCAAGCCGATGCTGTCCGCCTGGCGCCGGGCCTGCCTCAGAACAACACCTCCCTGATCGCGCAGCCTCACTGCGGCTCTATAGAACACGGTGTCCCTGGCATTGTACTTCATGCAGTTATCTACAATGAGATCAAAATCCTCCTCAAACTCATGGAGGTTTTTATACCCTTGAGCTTCTAACCGTTTCCTCATTGTGGCAAAGTCCATGGGATGTTTAATGTGATCCAGATAATCTGGTACCTAATTTTAGGGAGGAAAAATAATAATTTACAAACTAAAAAGGATACTTAGTTCACTCTACATTTATTACTCCACATAACCAACAACCGCCCCCTCCTATTTGAGAGCCACACCCACACACACTCACGCTCACACACTTGGTACGGGTCCCTGCAGGTAACCAGGGGCAGCAGCAAGGCCAGTCAGAAGTGGACCAAGGGTGTGCAGGGACCCTCCCGACCCACACCCTTGACTGGACATGTTAGCGGGTGCACTGGACACGCAGAAGTCTAATCTGAGAGGAGCCCCTAACCCATCACACTTCCAATGTTTACAATGAAATGTATCAATTGTACAATTAAAAAGTTAACCCCTCACATAAAAATGGGAATTAAAAACACAGGCACCCTACTCAGAGGCATGTATGCTAACCAAACAGCAGCACAAACCCAACTGCCACACGCCATCGCACAGCCCGCAGCCGTGAGCACCCACCTCCTTCAGACTCACGGGCTGGGCAAATATCCTTGCAGGGTCCTTCTCTTGCAGCTGGTCCAGGACCGAGCGCAGCAGGACGGTTAGCGGGGTCAGTCGCAGCTCCATGGCGATTTGCTCCACCTTCACCTGGGGAGGACAGCACCAAGCCAGCTGTGAGAACACACACCCACGGCCACACAAAGCCTCCTGTACCCAGCCTCCCACACCTCTGATTTTTTTTTTTTTTTTTTGAGACAGAGTCTCATTTAATCGCCCTCAGTAGAGTAACACAGTATCACAACTCACAGCAACCTCAAACTCACAACTCACAGCAACTTCAAACTCCTAGATTTAAGCTCTTCTTTTGCCTCAGCCTCCCAAGTAGCTGGGACTACAGGCACCCGCCACAACCAGTGCCCAGCTACTTTTTGTTGCACTTGTCATTGTTGTTCAGCAGGCCTGGGCCAGGTTCAAACTCACCAGCCTCGGTGTACGTGGCTGGGACCGTAACCACTATGTTATGGGCACAGAGCTCCTCTGAGCTTTTTTGAAGGCAAGGCTAATACTGGCCTCCACAAAGGCCCCTACAGCCCAGTCCTGGCGCACGCTGAGTAAGGGACTACATGGGGCCCAACGTAGAGAACCGACATGCAAGAGGTGGGCACGTCGAAGTGAGCGGAGACTGCAGGGGCCTGAGGGCAGCACCTGCCAGGCTACTCAGGGCGAGCCCCACCCACAGGAGGCCAACTGAGACCCAGCCACACACTCCCACCTCCACCCACCCCCGGCCACACCTGCTCCCGCTTGAGCTTCTCCCGCTTCCGTAGCAGCTCGATGAGCAACCGCGCCCGCTCTAGGTCATGCCGGAGCCGCTGCCAGTACTTCAGCTTCTCTTTGGCGGCCTTCATCTCCTCATCATTTTCTCTCTAAGAAAATTAATTTGAAACTTTTATCCGTCAGGGCCTCGGATACCTGCACAGGTAAGATCCCAGGAGTCGAGCAATGCCACAGGGCTGGAGGAGGCACCAGGTCCACCTTGAATCCCAGCATGGGCAGCCGCTGCTGTGCTGGTTCCAGGACCGCCGCTGAAACCCTCCCCACATTGGGGAGATCCTTCCCAACAATGGTGGGGTCTCACAGGATACCAGAGCCCTTCCCCATGAAGCCAGCTTGGTAGCAGGGCGATAGGACTCAAACTACAGGCGTTCCTGCCACCCTGGCCCACAGGCCACACAGTGCTGAGCTCAGACCTCGAGCCTCAGCCCAGACCCCTGCTCTACCGCCCTTGGGCACCCCACACTGCCCCCCCAAGCCCTTGGCTGAAGGCCCCAGTCTTTGTTCCTGCCACAGTGCCAGGCCCTGATCCAACCCCTAGGGACAGCAAGGCCCCTCCTTGGACGTCTTTCTCCAGCCACCCACCCTGCCCCCTGAAGCTACCACAGCCACGACACAGGCATGTTAGAGAGTCTAAGAGCAGAGCCACCACCTTCAACCCCAAGGACCCTCTGCTCTGCACAGCTCAGAAAATGAAGGACACAGATGACGTTCAAGAGGGAGGCCCAAGGGCGGCTCCTGTGGCTCAAAGGAGCGGGGCGCCGGCCCCATATGCCGGAGGTGGCAGGTTCAAACCAACAGCAAAAAAAAAAAAGGAGGAGGAGGAGGCCCGAGAGCTGAGGGCTGAGGAGCCAGCCCTGCGTCCCACCTCTGAGGTCAGCCTTCTCCATCCCCAGCCAAGTGGCTGGGCCACCACCAAAGTACCAATCACTGAGTTTACTTTGATATTACCAAAAATTCTGAGGCAGAAAAGCTGGGTTAGCAGTAGTATCAACCACATAAACAGAGCCAGCACATTCATAAAAAGGTAGATTTAAGAAACCAAATGCCGGGGTGGCTCCTGTGGCTCAGCAAGTAGGGCGCCGGCCCCATATACCGAAGGTGGCGGGTTCAAGCCCGGCCTCGGCCGAACTGCAAAACAAACAAAAAAAAATAGCCAGGCGCTGTGGCGGGCGCCTGTAGTCCCAGCTACTCGGGAGGCTGAGGCAAGAGAATCGCTTAAGCCCAAGAGCTGGAGGTTGCTGTGAGCAGTGTGACGCCACAGCACTCTACCAAAGGCGATGGAGTGAGACTCTGTCTCTACAAAAAAAAAAAAAGGATGACTCAGAGCCTGTGGCTCAAGCGGCTAAGGCATCAGCCACATACACCTGAGCTGGTGGATTCGGGGGCCGCCCAACAACAATCATGGCTGCAACAAAAAAAATGGCCGGGCATTGTATGTAGCAGGAACCTAGAGTCCCAGCTACTTGGGAGGCGGAGGCATAATAGAATCGCTGGAGGTTGCTGTGAGCTGTGATGCCACAGCACTCTATCTGGAGCGACAGCTTGAGGTTCTACCTCAAAAAAAAGAAAAAGAAAAGAAAAAGGAAGATTCCAGCTCCCCTCATCCACCTGGCTCCCACTGCCTCAAGGTTAAGCCAGCCCCCAAGACAAGGCCCTGTCCAAAACCTGGCCGGGCTCAGCACGTAGCGCCGACCCCTCTCCCCTCAATGCACAGTGGTAGCGGCATCTCTGGGCAGCCCCTCCCTGCCCAGAGCTGTTGCTGAGCACTGTGGGGAGGGACACAGTCCGGGCTACACACATGTATCAGTGGCATCCAACCACCACATGACTCTGGGGCAGACAAGACCGGAGTTTCCAGACGTGGGCCCTAGGTCCACGGCCAAGTGCCCCACCACCCGCCCTCTGCACCCTTTACCTGCTGCGTGGTCCTCTGGGACTGCAGGCTGGACTGCAGTCGCCGCAGCAGGGGGGCGCCGTTCCGAGACAGCCTCTTGAGCAGCCAGTAGCTGTGGGCGCGCTCCACAAACTGCTTCTTCCGCGGGATGGCCACCTGGTTCGCAATCCTATTCAATCTAAAACACAGACAAGTCTGAGTTTCAATTTGAGGCAAGGTATTAAAATGTTTTCATCAGGCAAACTAGAAATAAGTGTTACTTTTAATAAAACCACATGCATTCTCCCTAAACCCTAAACCATGACACATTAATTTTTACCACCCCTGATACTGCTAAAACAAAAACAAAGTTCACAATCTCCAACTGTTTGAAGATTTTGTTCACTTTTTTTTTTTTTTTAAACAGTTCCCTGTTTTATTGCAATACATCAAAGTCTGGTTAACATTAAGAGATACCAACATAAAATATTGGTGAAGAGTCCTGTTACATTTTTTTACTATCCCACCTTAAATATTTCTGTGCAAAAGGATCCACACCATTATTTAGTAGCAGAGAAGACTTTGTTCACTTTTAATTCACTAAAACATTTATCAGATCAAATATCTAGGAAAAATACATGCTCAGCAAAAGCTTTAGGTATTTTTTAGCTCTACATGTATTATTCTACCTACACACACTGCCCTTCACCCTAATGAGAGCCAGAGGAGGGGTGACCAAATCTCAGACCACTGGCCACGCTCAAGAGGGACAGAGCTGTGGGCTCTCGTCGTCCTCATCACTTCCAGGACTAAAGGGGACAGGACAAGTGATGCTGGGCAGCTGGGGGAGGGGGTTTACAGAGAGCCCCGCCTGCTCTCTCCAGACCCACAGTGAGCACCTGAGTCTCCCAAGAACCCTCCCTCTTGAGGACTACAAAATGCAAAGTAGTAAAAAAAATGCATGAGGGGAAAAATGATAACTTTAAAACCCTTCAAGGCTCACCAGAAACCTTTCCTGTCACTGCTGTTAGTTACCCTTCCTGCTGGAACAAGGACAAAAATTCAATCTCAAACCAAATCTAACAGAACAAAAACACAACACAAAAAGAAGGCGTTTCTCACTGTGTACCAAATTTCACACTTCCACGATAGAAATTAAGAGATTTTAAGATCAAATTTTTTTTTTTCTTTTTGAGACAGAGCCTCAAGCTATCACCCTGGATGGAGTGCTGTGGTATCACAGCTCACAGCAACCTCCAATTCCTGGGCTCAAGTGAGTCTCCTGCCTCCGCCTCCCAAGTAGCTGGGACTACAGGTGCCCGCCACAACGCCCGGCCATTTTTTGGTTGCAGCCGTCATTGTTGTTTGGCGGGCCCAGGCTGGATTCGAACCCTGCAGCTCACGTGTACGTGGCTGGCGCCTTATCCACTTGAGCCGCAGGTGCTGAGCCTAAGATCAAATTTTTAAAAGAATATGAATGAAAAGTTTTTAAGAGTAATTAGTCAATAAGAATGTGAGCCCTGCAGATTCCAGTTTATCCCTGAGACTTGCCCCAAATCAAGTTGCCTTTCAGCCCTCTGGCTGAGTTCTGCCCTCGGGAGCATGAGGAGCCCTCCTGGGGCCACCAATTACATCTCCCCAACATCACACAGACACAGCATGTGCCACGCGAGGCAACAAGCAGACTAGGAACTGAGGACCACTCCACACTGGGAACCCTGCAGGGGCTTTGCAGAGTGGCCCATAAGGTCCAGACTAACAGTAGAGGCACCAAAAGTTCCATGCAAACGTAGACCCTGCCACTGCAGGGCAGCAGGTCTGCGTGCTCAAGGATATGCAGCTCCTGCACTCAAAGCCACCTCCCAACACCCCAGCAAAGGGTGGAGGGGCAGAGGCTGGGCTCCAGCAGAAGGCAAGCTGGGTGCCCCCGGGCTCCTCTCTCTCCACACTGAGAACCCCTTCTACAAGGGGGTTGGAGCCTAGACCATGAGCCATTTCTATCAACGGTGATTGCTGGGCTAGGTGTGAGACATCTAGGACCCTTCAGAAAGCAAGGAGTGATCCCAGCCCAGAGGTTCTACTCCCCAGGGAGGCAGGTATGGCTCCAGGAACAGCTGGTGGCACAGCCAGAGGAAGACAGGAGTCAGAGCACAAGAAGGAGCTGAACAAAAGCTTTAAGAGAAAATCATCAGGACCTCAGAGAAAGAAAAATTCTCTAAACACGATACAACAAGCACCAACTATAAACACTAGCAAAGCAATCAGATTCACTTTTTGCTTTTGAGACAGAGTCTTACTGTTACCTTGGGCAGGGTGGCGTGGCGTCATAGCTCACAGCAACCTCAAACTCTTGAGCTTAAGCGATCAATCCCCTTACCTCAGCCTCCTGAGCAGCTGGGACTACAGGCACCCACCACAACGCCCAGCTCGTTTTTCCATCTTTAGTAGAGACGGGGTCTGGCTCCAACTGGTCTCGAACTCTTGAGCTGAAGCAATCTACCTTTCTCAGTCTACCAGAGTGCTGAGATTACAGCGTGAGTCACTGTGCCCAGCCATGATTGAATTTTTAAGTTGTCTTTAAAAGATAGTTTTCATAAGACAATGGGAGGAGCCATGAGCACCAGTGTCTCGGGCGGTACAGATTCCTACACGGTTCCTTCAGTTACGCCTTACACACACACCCCCAGAAGTAGGTACCACTTTATAAACAGGGATGCTGAGCCCCAGAGTGGTCAGGGACAAGACAAGGGGCTGGACCAGGAGTCGAACCCAACCAGAACCCACAGCACAGACGGTCTGCCTCACAGAGCCAGGACAACCACCTGACAGAAACCACATGGACACCAACGGCCAGGGAATGTCTGCAGAGCTGTGAGTCCTTTCTGTGTTCTAGAAAATGCGAATTAAGAGCAAACTTAAAAGCCTGACAACACTCAGCGCTATCAAGGCTGTGGAGAGCCAGGTGGCCCCACACTCACATCACAAGAACACCATCAGACGCAAAGCTGCAACAGGCTTCACAAGGTCATTCCTAGTGTGGACTCAGCCAGACGCAGCTCTGCACCCCAGAGAGCCCTGCAGAGTGCAGGTGCTGCCAGCCCTCAGTACCCCACATGCAGGAGGAGTCCTGACACTCCTGTCCAAAGGCCAGGGGTGGGGCAAAGCCAACGTGACCCCATAACACAGGCAACCAGAGGAACAGGTGAGCCAGAAGAACAGGTGAGTGAAAGGCTTTTGTGCTTCAAAGAATACCATAAATAAGAAGAAAAGACAACTCTCAGAATGGGTGGAAATATCTGCAAATCGCATGTCTGATTGGGAGTCTAGTTTCCAGAACACAGAACTCACAACAGTAAGAAGTCAGATGACCAATGGAAAAGTGGCAAAAGATTCAAACCGCTATTTCTCCAAAGAAAACACACACAGAGGCCAACACGCCATAAGACACTCAACATCTCTGGCTACCAGGGAACGAATCCAAACCATGAGCATCCCTCTGCAGCACAGTGGGCTGCAATCGGACAGACAAACCGCCGGGGGTGGGAGACAGCCTGGCAGCTTTTGGGAGTATATCTGAGAGAAATGAAAACAACTCTGAACACTAGGGTTCAAAGCAGCATTTGTCATTAACAGCCAAAAAGGCTCTGAACACTAGGGTTCAAAGCAGCATTTGTCATTAACAGCCAAAAAGGAGAAACAATGCAAACATCCCCCAACAGGTAAGTGGTCCATCCATATAAGGGTATACCACACCATGGACGGATCTTGAAAACATTATGCCAAATTAAGGAATCAAGTCAAAAAACACAAGACTGCACAACGCCGTTCTCGTGGGTGCCCAGAGCAGGCGGCATCACGGGACAGAAACTGCATCAGTAGCTGCCAGGGACAGGAGATGAGAAGGTGGAAGGTTTATGGGGGTATGCAGTTTATCTTGGGGATCAGAAAAATGTTCTACCCAAGGGGGGGGTCCCTTCCAAAACCCCTAGTGGGTGTCTGAAAACCTGAATAGTACCCAGTGCTAACTGGGTTCTCAATACTGCCAACTAAGTGACTGACGGGCAGGGAGCGTCCAATCCCCTGGACAGAGCGACCACGTACCTCCAGGTGGAGCAGGATGGCTTAGGATTTCACCACTCAGAATAGTACACAATTTGAAATTTACAAATCCTTTATTTCTGAAATTCTCCATTCAACGTTTTACACCACAGATGACTGGACCCGGTGGCACGGCTGAGCACCAGTGTGGGAGCCAGGGGGCGGACAGAGGCCTCCCACTGCAGCTCCTATACTGCACAAACCCTGTCTCTGGCTGGGCACAGTTGCTCACTCCTGTAATCCCAGCACTCTGGGAGGCCGAGGCGGGTGGATTGATTGAGCTCAGGAGCTCAAGACCAGCCTGAGCAAGACTGAGACCCCTGTCTCTAAAAATAGCCGGGTGTTATGGCAGGTGCCTGTACTCCCAGCTACCCAAGAGGCTGAGGCAGGAGAATCGCTTGAGCCCAAGGTCTGAGGTTGGGGTCCTGTGAGCAATAATGCCACAGCACTCGACCCTAGGGCGACTAAGTGAGACTCTGTCTCAAAAAAAAAAAAGACCCCATCTTTATAAAAAAGTCCATCCTACGTGAGCATCAAGGTTGTGTTCACGTCACAGTTTAAGTGAAACCCACGTGGTAGAGTTCCCTAAAGGAATACCAAGGGAACGGCAACGGTACCCAAGTCCAGCAAATGAAACAGTGTGAAAGCCACTGCCCCAGTACAGAGAAGCCCCAAACCCCACACACGCCAGGACAGCCCTGAAGGGGGGTGCCCGCCCCACCCAGACAAAGGCTGAGGAGCCACATCATCCTGGGCAGGGTGGCCAGAGGTTCAGGGACGGGCCACTCACCCAGGAAGCCTGGGGGTCAGGACTGGCCCTGAGAGCAGCACCAACCAGTCATCATGCTTGGGGGCTCATCAGACAGACATACCTGTGCCACCTGCAACTGATGCCAGGACGACGCAGGACTCCAGGAAAGACAGCAAAGCTGAGTGGCCTTTGAGGGGGCAAACTTCAGACCCAGACCAGACCAGGATGCACACAACGTCCCTGATCCGGCAGCCAGACAGTCAAGCCCTATAAACTTACGGTGGTTTCTAAGAGTCTTAGAAACACACACTGACACTGGGATTATGTGACCGGGACTTGCTTCAAGCGAGAGATAAGAGCAGGCAAGGAGGACCCACCAGCAGTAGACGACACATGACACTGAGCTGAATAATAGGTGGACCCTATTTTAAAGATTTCCAAAACAGGCTCGGCGCCTGTGGCTCAATGGGCTAAGGCGCCAGCCACGTACACCTGAGCTGGCGGGTTCGAATCCAGCCCTGGCTGCCAAACAACAATGACGGCTGCAACCAAAAAATGGCCGGGCGTTGTGGCGGGCGCCTGTAGTCCCAGCTACTTGGGAGGCGGAGGCAGGAGACTCACTTAACTCCAGGAGTTGGAGGTTGCTGTGAGCTGTGATGTCACAGCACTCTACCCAGGGCGACAGCTTGTGGCTCTGTCTCACAAAAAAAAAAAAAAAAAAAAAAAAAAAAAATTCCAAAACAAAAAATTTTTAAAGGGTGGCACCTGTGGCTCAAAGGATTAGAGTACCAGCCCCATATGCCAGAGGTGGCAGGTTCAAACCCAGCATTGGCCCAAAACTGCAAAACAGAAAAATAGCTGGGAGTTGTGGTGGGTGCCTGTAGTCTCAGCTACTTGGGACACAGAGGCAAGAGAATCCCCTAAGCCCAGGAGTTGGAAGTTGCTGTGAGCTGTGACGCCACAGCACTCTACCAAGTGAGACTCTGTCTATTAAAAAAAAAAATTGTAAAGACATCAGCAAAAATGAAATGAAAAGCCAACCTTGGAGAGTGGCACAGTGCACAGGGCACTCGGCAGAGGCTGCTCCAGCCCACCGGCCACACTCAGACCCACACCAGGCTAGGCAAGGCTGAGGCCCTGCAGCCGCCCAAACTGAGTTCACCTCAGGGAACTCACACAGCCCGCACGCCCCCAGGAATGCCTGCTCACTGCTCACTGCTCACTGCTCACGTGGGTCTGAGATGGCGACGGGGCATGTGGGGGGAGCTGCCGCGTGTGTGTGAGCGTCCATGTGAGCATATGCTAACAAATGCAGAAAAACTACAAGGGCATGGGTAAGATGACCCCACCCCAAATTTATGAAGCACCCAGCTGAGGACAAAAGTGGGCTGCTGAAACTGGAAAGTCCTATCCATGATACAGTTTCTAGTTGTTATTATTATTCCTTTAAAAAACTGCTACATTTGGTAACTCTGAGTTTATTTTAAAGTTTCTTATATGAAAATCCTGACGAATAGAAAAAAACGACATTAAAAAACACCATTAAGGGCTCGGCGCCTGTGGCTCAGCGGGCTAAGGCGCCAGCCACATACACCTGAGCTGGCGGGTTCAAATCCAGCCCTGGACCCGCCAAACAACAATGACGGCTGCAACCAAAAAATGGCCGGGCGTTGTGGAGGGCACCTGTAGTCCCAGCTACTTGGGAGGCAGAGGCAGGAGACTCGCTTGAGCCCAGGAGTAGGAGGTTGCTATGAGCTGTGATGCCACAGCACTCTATCCAGGGTGACAGCTTGAGGCTCTCTCTCAAAAAAAATAAAATAAAATAAAATAAAAAAACACCATTAAGGACTCTGTTTCCTAGGAGGGAGCTCGGCAGTGCTCCGGCAGCCCATCAGGGGTCTGAGAAGCTGTCTCCCCCTTTTCCAGGCTTGACTTCACCAGGGACAGGACTCACTCTCATAGGAGCTCAGCTCATGTGCCACTGCTTTTTCCCACAGAATGTCACTTTTTACCCCCGAAGCCTGAAGAGCAGACTCTGGGTGTGGACCACTAGCATGCACAAGTCCACACTGTCACCTGTGGTCAACACAGCAGCGTCCAGCATGTCAGCAAGTAGCCATGGTACCACGAGGTGGCGGCAAGGTTCAGCCACCCCACCAGTTGACCACTTCGGGCCACTCGCCATAGGCAGCTGATCAGGAGCTGAGGACTCAGGGCCGCAGAGCCCCGTCCACCGTAAGGCCCACTAGCCTGCTGGCCCGGACCTCCTCCCCAAAGGCTCCCAGGTACCCCAGACCGCCCCACCTGCCCACGCCCTGCCACACCCCATGCCACTGACAGATCACCAAGGACAGACAAGGGACAGGCCCTGGGTAGAGAAGTGGGAGGTGATCACTGGTTTTTCAGACCTCACAGGTAAGCCAGCCGCAGCAGGAGCCACTGCCCAACTCTGAGACGCAGGGACCACAGGCCTGAAGTCTCTCCACACCACCAGAACTCACCCCACAGAGACACCTGCAACACCATGGGCACCCACGCGGGCGGCTGTCGGCCCCAGAGCCCTGGAGCGGGGGACATGCGGCACCCACTCTAGAGCTGGCAGAGCCTCAGTGAGCCAGGAGGAAACACCAGACAAGCCCCAGATGAAGAGCAGATACTGAAAGGGGACAGGCTGTCTCCTTCAAGAGGACAACGAAAACCTCCGGAACACCCAGACCTGACAACCGAGGAAGACCTGCGGTCACCAGCAGAGGGTGCCCCAGGCCCTCCTGCTCACTGCTGAGTGCGTGAAGTGACTGGGTACACACCCAGACATGTGTGGCAAGGGCCACCCACACTACAGGATGCACGAGTGGTGACTCTCTAAAGAGGCCTGAGGGTTCTGTGTCCTCCTTGTTTTTGAAACATTGGGTAAATCTGAAGTTATTCCCAAATAAAAAGTTAAAATCAAGGTACCCACCACGAGCAGCTCTGGAAACAAACCTGTCTGTACCACCACCAACTTCCAGTGCAAACACAGAGCCATCCTCCAGCCACCTTGACTAGAGCAGTGGGTGCTGATAATCTGCAGAGAAAACTTCAAATAAACTGTCAACTCCACCTCTGCCAAAGTCAGTCAGGTGCGAGTGAACAGCAGTAGTAACACAAACAGGCCAGGTGTCCCCATGCGTGAGTGCCTGCTCTGCACGCCTGGGATGCCTCAGAAGTGACTGCAGGTGGTGTGACGGAGCCTGCAAGGCCAGGACAGAGGTAGGTAGAGGGGTCCAAGGTGGCGGAACTGTGCACACACTGTGTGCCCAGCTCACAGCCCACAGCACGGACTCTGGGAAGAGCGCTTCCAAACACCCAGACTGTCTCCCCAGCACTGTCTGTATTTGCTTCAGTGCCCTCACCCCACACAAACCTGCTCCCAGATGCAGCGGCCCACCTCACTGCCAGGAAGGCCTTCTCTCGAGGCACCCCTCCCTCCTGCACCATGACCTGCCCCAAACAAGAGCCCCGTGAAGGCAGCCTGGCAGGAATCTCATGGCACAAAGGCAGCAGTCAGAGAGGCTCCTTGCACGGGGCTGAGCTTCCGGAGGGCCCCGACCAGGAGAAAGCAACTGGCAGCAGGCATGGCGTGCACCAGCTGCTTCCCACACAGCATTTGCAAACATGCCGCTTTTACTTTTCCATTTGTTTGAGAGCATCCTTTCAGAGTAGCCACTATTTTAGACCCAACACAGACTGCTCCCGACTGCACATAGGGACAGCAGCCACCTACAGCTCTCCTAAAGCCCCCCAGCCCGTCCACAGGGCAAACTCAGACCCGCTGTTCTCAAAGCCTCCCAGACAGGCCTCTGAGCCCAGGAAGACCCAGCCAGCGGCTCCCGTTTTGCCAATTCACAGCAGATCAAAACTTAATAAAGTAGGAAAATTAACTGTCAGAAACATGGAGAAAAACACATAAAACACAAGCCAGAATGTTTTACTATCTGTCCAGTGGAATGACTCCTGAGCACCCCACTCCATCTCGGAGTCTGCCTGGTGGCCCAAAAGAGGCCCCCCGCAAGGCCCCAAGGGCATCCCCCAACCTAAGCAGGTGACACGCTGACTGTGCACCCACTGCACTCACACCCTACCCACCAGTCAGTCCCCAACAGCCAGAGGGTACACAGCAGACAGGGCCACAACTCTCAGAGGTCACTGTCCAAAGATGCAGGTGCTTCCCCCACACCACCCAGAGCAAAATCAGCAGACTGGATGCTCAGCTGACCTGGCCCCACTTACGCGGCCCTCCCTCCAGTCACCCCTTCCCTTCAGGGCAGAGGAAAAGGCAACACCAGGAACAGGAGAAGAAATGTAACCGCATTCACCAAAGCTTGATTTTTTTCTTAGAAGGAAAAAACAAGAGAAGGAAAGGACATTTTCTTTCTTCTTTAGACTTTCCTTTACGTAACTTCCCCAATTTTTTTTTTCCTTTTTTCCTCTCTAGGAGAAAACTTCCCTAATTTTAAATGTTCTCTTTCTGTGTTGGAAACTCCTTTTGTTCGGGAAAAGTACATAAGGGGAGCAAGACAGATAAATGTCTACAGGGACATCTGCTCCACACGAGCTCCAGACTCCTCTGCAAGTGGCCGCCCGGCCTGCTGTCTACAACATTGCAGACTCAACCCACAAGAGGCAGAACACAGCCAACCATGAGAGGAAGGGCTGAGTAGACCACTTTAGAGGGCTGTGGTGAGTGCCCCCCAGAGAAACACCACCTGTGCCCTCCCCGCAGGGAGCTGCCAACAACCAGCCCCCCACTACATTGGCTAGAACAAACCTTAACAGACGTGACCCCAGAGATTCCATAATACCCACATCTCTATCCCAGAGTCATATCACTCAAGGAAATAAAAAACAATCTTTAGGGCTTAAAAACACTGAGGGGTACAGGGGCTCATGGCTATAATCTTAGTACTCTAGGAGGCCAAGGCAGGAGGATCGCTTGAGCTCAGGATCTCAAGACTAACTGAGCAACAGCAAGACCCGTCTGTACTAAAAACAGAATAATTATGGCTGACACGGTGGCTCATGCCTATAATCCCAGCACTCTGGGAGGTTGAGGCAGGTGGATTGCCCGAGTTTAGGAGTTCGAGATCAGCCTGAGCAAGAGCAAGTCCTGTCTTTACTAAAAATAGAAAAACTAGCCTGGCATCATGGCAGACACCTGTGGTCCCAACTACTTGGGAGGCTGAGGCAGGAGGATCACCTGAGCCCAGGAGTTTGAAGTTGCTGTGAGCCATGATGACAGAATATTTACAAAATATTACCTCTACATTAGATGCCTCTTCGTAAAATTTTGTAATGAATATTTTGTAAATAAAAGTACATTTAGGCTCGGCGCCTATGACTCAAGTGGCTAAGGTGCCAGCCACGTACACCTGAGCAGGGGGGTTCGAATCCAGCCCAGGCCCGCCAAACAACAATGACGGCTGCAACCAAAAAATGGCCGGGCCTTGTGGCGAACGCCTGTAGTCCCAGCTACTTGGGAGGCAGAGGCAAGAGGAACTGGCCTTGAGCCCAGGAATTGGAGGTTGCTATGAGCTGTGGATCCCACAGCACTCTATCCAGGGTGACAGCTTGAGGCTCTGACTCAAAAAAAAAAAAGAATTATAAACAAGGAAAAGGAGAAATCTAACATGAATCTGCGGTGTTGGACTGGAATTGGAAACATCAGTATAAACTCATGTTTTTTAAAAGACAGAATAAACAGATAGATGATAGAAAAAAAGATATCCCTCTGTCCAGTGAGGGCATTAAAAACAATGACACGCTAATATAGTTGAGAAGCTTTTTATTTTTAAATATCATTCTCTAAGCCTTAGAGAAATGGTTGATTCAAGGACTCAGAGGCAAGGAAAATGCAAAGTGAAAGTGGGGCATCTTATGGTTCAGGAAAAACAAAGTGCTAAAAAAAAACACCAGGAAAATTTAAAAAGATACAGAAGCCAGCTTGAGGGGGCTCTCAGAGTCCAAATCTAGGACAATTTGAGAATTTAAACACCCAATGATAGAATGGATTCTAATCAATACAAAAACAAGAATTCATGAGTACTTACTTAAATCATAAATTAAAGAGAAGGGGAGAGATAAAGTTCTTCCATACAGTAGAATTCCAACTAATAAATGTAGACGGAATAAAGGAAATGGAAAATCACCAGGTGGTAAATACCATAGTAATCATTGATTTAGGTAAGGATCATCCATGAATATAATGAGTGGGTAGAAATATGATGGGAAACAGGGTAATAATAAAGTTTCAAAATATCTCCCAGCAAGGTACAAATTTATCACAAAGAGAAAATAGTTGCTATACAAGGGGAAGAACCTGGCAGTTACCACCTTAACAAAATGATCAGAGTTAACCTTTTGAGGACCAATTAACATCACTTACCTGCTGATTCAAGCCATGAGATTGACACATCATCATTTGTGCACACTTCTTGCCAAAATGGCATAACCTGAATTAATTAAAAGGAAATATCAGACAAACTAGACTGAGAAATATTCTAGAAAAAGAACTGGATAGGGTTCTTCAAAAGTTTCAAGGCCTTGAAAAGAAAAACTAAGAAACTGTCACAGGTTAGAGAAGTCAAGGAGACATGACAACTAAATGCATAGCATGATCCTAGATTCAAACCTGGTCCAGGAAAAGGAAATCAGTGTAAATATTGGTGAAATTTACATAAGGTCTGTATATTAGTAACTAACCTGATAATCCGTAGGTTTGGTCCTTGTAATGGGGCTATGTACGATGACATTTGTGGAACTTTGAAATTGTATATGGACCTTCTTGGCTTCGTTTTTACAACATTTTATCATTTTGAAGTTGTTTCAAGATGAAAGTCAAAAATAAAGAAAAACACCAATAAATTCCAAAACTAGTGCATGAGAGTCTGATGAAGAATGATACATTTATGTAGTCTCAAATTATTTCCTTACTGATTATGTATTAATTACATAATAAAGTTATTGAATTACTTATTAAGCTACTCATAGACGTTCTGATTGAACCCTAATTGATATACATAGTACTCTCCAAACTAGTCCTCCCCTTCACCTGGTACCTCCCGATAAATACTTATCACCATAAGTAGAGTGATTTTTACAAAATATGAAGCTGATTGTGTCAACACCTCCTTGATTTAACCCTCCTTGATTGCCCATTCCTCTCAGGGTAAAGACAATCACCCTTAACACTGCCTGTAAATGTCACTGCAAGGTCACTCCACACTTCCTCTGCTTCTCCCCTCCTTTGGCTCCTTTGTGCCCTCTCTGCTTCAGCCTTGTTGTCCTCTGGGCTACAGTTCTTGCCATGCTTGCTGAAAACACGGCACCTTTGCTTATGCTGCTACCTCAGCCCAGAATTCTCTTCTGTGTCCTTTCCGCCTCATTTACTCCTTCTCACTTCTCCCATCTCTGCTTGTGCTGGTCAACTCTGCCATCCTGAGCTTTCATAGCATCAACTCACTCTTCTTCATGTTACTTATCACAGAAAGCACAAACATCAAATTGTACTTGCTTAAATACTGCCTATTTCTTCTGCCAGACTGTAAGTTGTGCGAAGCCAGAGTTCATGTGTGTTTCAGTGTATCATTATGTCCCCAGAGACTAATGCAGATTCTGGAACATAACAGACAAACAACAATGATGAGGCAAATTTAATGAATCAATAAATGAAGGAATGATATTGTTCCTCTATAATAAATGTCCTTTTTTGTTTAAGCAACTTTGAATAGAATTCCGTGATCTTTATTCAAAATGGGTTTTAAACAACTACTTTTTCGAAGGCCAAAAGTCTATGGGTTTTCATTTGCCAAAAAAAAGCAATACTATCACATTCAGAATCTTGCTGACTTATTAATATTCTTGTAGTTAAATTTATTGATCAAAGTGAAAAAGGTTTCATAAAGTTTGGTCATCTCTGGCCAAGCCTGGTATGCTTTATGTCCTGGATCTTTTAGATGCAGCACATGCCCAGAGGCTGATCCTCATTGCGGGCTCTATAATTGCACATACCGATGCCCAATCACTGTTATGCAGCCCAGGATCATGGTTCAATCTGGCACTGGTGGCTTAGTGGGGAATTTTACCCAGATCTCAGGGAAGAGATTCAAGTGATGCCTTGCAACATGGTAGAGTTTTCAACTACATAAGGCGTGATGAGGGTCATGTAGTTGGAAATTTGAGAGACTCTGTGAGCTCCTGTTGACAGGCAGAGTATTATTTCCACTTACTAAGCATGTGCCAAGGGAGAAATTAGGTGACTTGAGACAGTGAGCTACCAAACATGTTGCAGCCTAATGACGATATTAGATGTTTGGGGGAGAACGTGACACCAGGGGTTATGAATAGTTGCTAGTTATATTTCCTGACTATACCCAGAAGTGCAGTGTGGCTTCTCTGAGCACATGCAAACCAAGCCTCCAGTTCCAACTCTGGTTCTGCTTCGTAAGTGTAAATATATAAGATAGGATGGGCACCATAAATCTCTTTTCAGTGGCTGTTACCTCCAAGCCTTGACAAGTGTCATCCCAGGTAAATCCTTCGAAGGTCAGGTATAAGACACCTTCATGTTAATATAAATAATGCAGCCAAATGATCTTTAAAAAAGAAAAAAATAACAAATCAAGACAACACACTAGTTAATACAGTTCAGTTCCTTCTTATTGTTCTTGTGAAAGACCAAATACTTAATAAGCCTATGAGATCTCTGGTGGTCTGGCCCTGACATACATCTCCAGCCCTGTCATATTCCATGTCTGGGCCAATAAATTGCTCCCACTTCATCATATGCACACCCACATCTCTGAGTTACCCCGCTCTCAGACACATGGGTTTCATTTTGTTCCTTATTCTTTCCATACTCTGTCTAGCCTTATGCCTTAGCACATGGGACTCTTTTTCCCTGAAACATTCCCCTTCCTTTTCCATCTGGTCACCTCCTAATCTCCTCTCAGATACCAAATTTAAAGCACCTCTTCTTCAATAAAAGCTTCCCTGACCTTGCTGACAAGGTTAAATATCATTTCCATTCTGATGCATCACTCCTGATGTTCAATTCATGTATGTGCCTATTTAATTGGTATTTAACTCCAGTCATTTCAAATGGGGCTAAAGTGACTTGCTAAGCTTTGTCTACCATTATGAACCTAGTCATTAGCACAGTGCCCACATCTAGTGAAGTGTCAATAAATAGTCAAAGGTGAAATCAGTGGATTTTCAGCCGTGCTTGACCCAGATGATAATGCCTCTATGACTACCGAAGCCCTTAAATTTTCCTTCTTCTGCAAAATCATGGGTAATATAAAAAGATTAATCTAGTCTCTGCAAGGGACCTGGGTGTTTGGATTACAAATGCACCCTAGTCACCGCCTTTCCATCCTCCTCAAGAAAACAAGTGTCCTGCCACTGAGCAGAATGGCACTGTAAATCAACAAGTTGATGGTCATTAGCATTAAACTCAGTCATTTTCCTGTTTCATTATTTGTTAGACAACACATGTTTTTGGATGAGGCTATCAAAGCAAGCTCCAGGAAAGCTGCCAGTGTGTTTCTGAAGTGATTTTTGACAATCTATTTCCATCAGTCTCATGCAGTTCTGCACCTATTAACAAGTTCCTTTGAGCTTCAATTTCATTCTGAAATCAGTCAGTTCAAAACCACATGAATCAAATTAAATACCAAGAAATCTCATCAAAATAGTTCAATCAATTTTAACTAATTTCATTTTGTTTGACAATCCCAAACAAAAGGGATTTTTAAAATTTATATAATTCTTGCCAGAGGACGCATGGAAAGATTTTGCATCTGTCAGGTCTTTTATTTTTCCTCTAAACATGGTAACTACCACAAATTTACATCTTCTACTCACTCTTATCAATTCCTAATAGTTTGAGGGAGTCAGAATGTTGTCTGACCATCGCAATCCCCTTCCCACTTGGTACCCTTGGACCCTCTGGCATCAAATAACAAAATAGAGACCCAGATAAATTTATGGATCACATCATTAGATGACCAATAGAAGTAGACAATATGACCTCCCAAGTCTGGCTCAGCATAACTTACATGAGCTAAGTAGGCTTTTTCTCTCTTATTAACATATTCCCCAGTCTCTTTTCTCTTTGGTATGCACCTCTGCCATTGTAATGATTCAGATTCCACAATAAAAAGCTTGATCTAGCATGCTCACGGCTGGGAAGAATCAACATTGTTAAAATGTCCATACTACCCAAAACAATATACAATTTTAATGTAATCCCTATTAAAGTACCACGGTCATACTTTAAAGACCTTGAAAAAATAATACTTCATTTTATACAGAATCAGAAAAAAACTCAAATACATTAGTAAACCTCAAGACATTACTCAGAAATAAAAACAAATCAGGAGGAATCACGCTACCAGACCTCAGACTATACTGTAAATCAATAGTGGTCAATAGCATGGTACTGCCACAAAGCAGAGAGGTAGACTTATGGAACAGAAGAGAGAACCAAGAGATGACCACAGCTACTTACTGTCATTTGATCTTTGATAAGCCAATCAAAAACATTCAGTGGGGAAAAGATTCCCTATTTAACAAATGGTGCTGGGTGAACTGGCTGGCGACCTATAGAAGACTGAAACTGGACACACACTTTCACTATTAACAAAGATAGTATCTCACTGGATTAAAGATTTAAACTTAAGGCATGGAATTATAAAAATACTAGAATCAAGTGCAGGGAAGACACTTGAAGAAATTGGCCTGGGAGAATATTTTATGAGGAAGACCCCCCACCCCACCCCAGGCAATTGAAGCAACACCAAAAATACATTACTGGGATCTGACCAACTAAAAAGCTTCTGTATAGACAAGAACACAGTAAGTAAAGCAAGCAGACACCCCTCAAAATGGAAGAAGAGACTTGCAGGTTATGTCTCTGACAAAGATTTAATAACCAGAATTCACAGAGAACTCCAATGTATTAGCAAGAAAAGAACAAGTAATTCCATCTCAGTGTGGGCAAGGGACTTGAAGAGAAACTTCTCTGAAGAAGAAGGCACATGGCCTATAGACTTCAAAAAAATGCTCATCATCCTTAATTATCAGAGAAATGCAAATCAAAACTACTTTGAGATATCATCTAACT
>CAUYON010042822.1:0-24435 GCA_963573935.1 Arctocebus calabarensis
TGTCTCAGGATATAAAATCAATGTCCACAAGTCAGTTGCCTTTGTATATGTCAACAACAGTCAAGATGAGAGGTTAATCACAGACACAACTCCCTTCTCCATAGCATCAAAGAAAATGAAATACTTAGGAATGTACCTAACAAAAGAGGTGAAAGACCTCTATAAAGAAAATTATGAAACCTTAAGAAAGGAGATAGTAGAGGACTTGAATAAATGGAAGAACATACCATGCTCATGGCTGGGAAGAATCAACATTGTTCAAATGTCTATACTTCCCAGAGCAATTTACTGATTCAATGCCATCCCTATTAAAATACCAACTTCCTACTTTCAAGACCTGGGAAAAATGATTCTGCGCTTTGTATGGAACCAGAAAAAAACCCGTATAGCTAAGGCAGTTCCTAGTTATAAAAACAAAGCCAGGGGTATCACCGTACCAGATTTTAGGCTGTATTATAAGGCCATAGTGGTCAAGACAGCATGGTACTGGCACAAAAATAGGGACATAGATACTTGTTTTTTTATTTGGGTTAATTATGCTTCATATAAAACTTAACCACGTTTACCATTTTTGAGTATACAATTCATTAAGTGGCATTAAGTACATTTCCATTATCCACATCATCCATTTCCAGAAGTTTTTCATCTTCCCTGAAGCTCTGTACAATGACTCCCCATTTCCCCGCCCTCTAGATACTTCACACACCTGAAATCATACAGTATTTGTCCTTTCACATCTGGCTTAGTCACTTAGCATGTTTTCAAGTTGCATCCGTATTGGAGTATGTGTCAGAATTTTATGTTTCTTTAAGGATAAATATTCCTATACATCACATTTTGTTTATCTTTCATCCCATTGATGGACATCTGAGTTGTTTCCATCTTTTGATTATGGTGAATAATTGCTGCTATGGACACTGGTGTACGCATATCTCTGCTTTCTCTATTCTTGTGGATATATACCCAGAAGTGGGATTGTTGGATAATTCTGTGTTTGATTTTTTTGAGGACTGAATAAACATACCTTATTTTGCACGCTTGTTCTGGCGACTAGATGGAGTATTGCTGGTTCCTAGTGGCTTCTTCAGTAACCCTCCCGGAGGTGTAGTGAATGCATTCAGCTACTAGTGGGCGTCTTGCGTGCCTGGCACTGGTGCAGAACGTACCTCAAAGGAACTTGGCCTAGAGGGCGAGTAAGGCCTGAGGATGACCGATTAAAAGCAGCCCAACTCCTGACTGTGTTGCTGCCTAGGTGAATGGGCTGGGGCAAGGTAACCTCCCTTGGCTCCAGCTTCTCTATGCATAAAATGATTTCCATCATTTGTCAAATTTCTGTCATGAACATACAGCCCGGCCTTTAGCACAGTTGTTGGCACGTGTTAGGAACTCAATCATTTTGACCCTGCTACCTGCAATGTTAAGAAAAACTCCTGTGGCAACCTGCCACAGGCGAAGTTGTTGGGGAGAGGTAAAGCTCCAGCCCTAGCTGGAATGCTAGCAGGTACCAACTTCAATGTATGTAAGTGAGTGCTGTCATGGAGGGGATTTGAGGTTC
The DNA here is from genome assembly GCA_963573935.1 of Arctocebus calabarensis. Classification (NCBI taxonomy): domain Eukaryota; kingdom Metazoa; phylum Chordata; class Mammalia; order Primates; family Lorisidae; genus Arctocebus; species Arctocebus calabarensis. Next base: position 1,556 of record CAUYON010042822.1, read on the forward strand.
TGGGGTGGAATGAAAGAAGAAGACGGGGGAGATGTCTCCTTGGGGTCTTATATCAGACATAGGATTTGTCACATGCAAAGGGACAGAGGTCAAGGCGTGCATCTATTCAGGAAGCCAATTCTAATGACACATCAAATAGCAATATATCAAGCCCATCTATCTATCAACTTGATGGAACATTAGGCCATTCAAATTATAAACAGATGGAACTATTAGCATATGGAAAATGTGGGCTTGGCACCTGTAACTCAGTGGTTAGGGGTTGGGCTGGCGGGTTCAGATCCGGCCCAGGCCTGCCAAACAACAATGACAACAACAACAACAACAACAAAATAGCTGGGTGTTGTGGCAGGCGCCTGTAGTCCCAGCTTCTTGGGAGGCTACAGCAAGAGAATCGCTTAAGCCCAAGAGTTTGTGGTTCTGTGAGCTGTGACACCATGGCACTCTACCGAGGGTGACATAATAAGACTCTCTCAAAAAATAGATATGGAAAATGTTCACAAAATGCAAATCCAAAGACAGACAAATGGACATCTAACCAGTGATTCTTCACAGATATTTTTAAAATTATGCCCCATAATGAGTCTATAAGTGTACTTACATCTCATTCGACAGCCACAGATACCAGAACTCAAAGAAGTTAATGACATGCTTGAGGTCGCAAGCTGATGAGTGACAGTATTATGATTTCAACTAAGGTTCTCCCCACCGTGCCCCCCAGCCCATGGAAACCTAGTTGTCTGTGGATCAATGTCCTCAGTGACTGTTAGCACAGGGAAAGAGGTTGAGCTTTCCAAATAGTGAATCCCCTCATTTTACCATCATTTACAATCCAGACAGGCTGAGAATTTCCCAAATTATCCAATCTCGGTTGCCTTTGACTTAACAGCTTTTCCTGCACTTTATCTCCTTCCCCTTGCTTTTAACTATAAACAGTAACAAGAAACCAGGCTACATCTCCAACACTTTTCTTGAAAGTTCCCTCACTTGGGGTCTCAGCAGCTCGGGTGGTGGAGGAACCGCAGTGGGTAGGTAGCGCAGCTTCCAGAAGGCTCTCGGCATGCTCTGCCCAATGCCAACATGCCCAAGAGGAAGGTCAGCTGTGCTGAGGGCACAGGAAGGAACAGCCCAGGAGGAGATGGGCGTAGTTGTCAGCTACACCAGCGCTTGCAAAAGTGGGAAGGAAGCCAAAAAAGGCAGCAGCAAGGCATAAATCTTCAGACAAAAAAGTGCAAACAAAAGGGACCAGGGGAACAAAGGGAAAGCAGGCCCAAGGGGCTAACCAAGAAACTAAAGATTTACCTGCAGAAAACAGAGAAATAAAAACTGAGGAGAGACCAGCCACTGGTGCAAGAGAGAAAGATGTCACACGCCATGTCTGTTAATGGTCCCTTTCCCCTTCTTGTGCAATCCAGAGGAATAGTTTTATCAACTATTTTGTAAATGTAAGTTTTTTAGTAGCTCTAGGAGCATTTTTTTTTTAATGTAGTTTTTGGCCAGGGCTGGGTTTGAACCCGCCACCTCTGGCATATGGGGCCAGCGCCCTACTCCTTTGAGCCACAGGCACCGCCCTAGAAGCATTTTTAAGAAAGAGGGAATCCCAGAATGGAAGAAAAAGTATCCAATGTGCTCAGCCCTACTATGAAGCTAATTTAAAGGTTTCATATGAAGGCTATAACCCATCTATCGCCGAACAATCTGGGGGATGGGAGGGGAGGGGGGAGGTTAAGATGGAGGGAGGGTAATAGGTGGGGCCACACCTATGGTGCATCTTAGAAGGGTACAGGCGAAACTTACTAAATGCAGAATACAAATGTCTTCATACAATAACTAAGAAAATGCCATGAAAGGTATGTTGAACAGTTTTATGAAAACATTTCAGATTGTATATGAAGCCAGTACACTGTACCCCTTGATTGCACTAATGTATGCAGCTATGATTTAATAAAAATAAATAATAAATAAAATAAAATAAAAAGAAAGAGGGAATCCACCTCATCCCATTTTTTGAGTGTAAATGCTTTTAGTTTAAGAGGTGAAATCATTTGCTGGTTGTTTATTTTTTGGTACAACCAGAAAATAGTGTGGGATGTTGAATTATGGGAGACTTTGACTGCCTTGGGTATGAGCTTTACATTCCATAGGTGAGAGTTTATTTTTATTTCCAGTACTAAATGGCGATGTGAAGTTCCAGTCCTGCATTTAACGTCTTGAACATTCTGAATCACTTCTATCCCCGTGTTGTTTTTTAGTAGGATTGTTTCTTAAAGAAAATCACTCCCGTGTGATCACGGCTCTCTGTGTCAGCACTGTGTACACTCTGTAACATCTTTGTTTGTGGTGCTTCTGTTTTCCTGATAACTTTGTCACTGTGCTGTAAAGGACTAAAAATTCGAGTATGCAGCATATATGGCAATAAAGTATGAATTGGTGGGACTTACCTAACAGCTTATCAACACTTGAAGATACTGGTACTTGATATCCTCTTTTTTTTTTTGAGACAGACCCTCAAGCTGTCGCCCTGGGTAGAGTGTCGTGGCATTACAGCTCACAGCAACCTCCAATTCCTGGGCTCAAGTGAGTCTCCTGCCTCGACCTCCCAAGTAGCTGGGACTACAGGTGCCCGCCACAATGCCTGGCTATTTTTTTGTTTTGGTTGCAGCCGTCACTGTTGTTTGGCGGGCCCAGGCTGGATTCGAACCCGCCAGCTCAGGTGTACGTGGCTGGTGCCTTAGCACGCTGAGCCACAGGCACTGAGCCTCGATATCCATTTAAGGAAAATTTGCCTCCAAATTTTAATCTGGAATAACGGTTAATAAAACAGTTACAATAAATCAAATCAAATTATAAATGGATGAATTGGGTACGTATGTTAAGAATTGTGTACAAATTGAAATGTCTGTACCAATGCTCAACGCAACCAATAAAATCTCAAGTACAAAAGAAAAAAAGAAAAGAAAGTCTCCTCAGCTAAATATCCAAGTTCATCCCTTCAAGTTCTGCCTTCCACACAAGGACATAGCTAAGCTTTCTGCCTCTATATAGACTCCCATTATAGACAGTGAGCCCCTTGTCTTCAATTTCTAAAAATATGTTCCTCATTCCTTCTGTGCCCTACCAACAGCCATTTTTGTTGTCCTTGTTGTTGTTGGAGAGAGTCTCAGTCTATTGCCCAGGCAAGAGTGCCATGGCATCAGCCTGCTCACAGCAACCTCAGAATCTTGGGCTGAGTGATCCTCCTGCCTCAGCCTCCCAACTAGCTGGGACTATAGGCACCCACCGCAATGCTGCCTAATGTCTCCAGTTTAGCACAGAAGGGGGCTCACTCTTGCTCAACTTCCTGAACTCTGGGAATGTCCCAGAGGTGGCCCAGCTCCTAGTACCTCCCCAGAGGAGTGTCCTGTCTCCTGAGTTCCAATTTTAAAGCTCCCGGGGAAGCGGAAGCGTTGTGGCTCCCCTGCTTGAGTCCCCGCCCAGGGAATGGGCTACTCTGAAAAATGCAGCTGGGGTCGGGCACCAGGCCGGTGGCCAGCACCGTGGCCCCTGGGAGGACGCCAGATCCGGGTGAGGGGGGCGAGAGGAAGAAACGCAGATGGGCCGCGCTCCGGCGCGCCCTGCCCGGACCAGAGCGCAGCTTTCTCCCGGCACAGCAGCTCCGCCAGGAGTCGGCTTCGACTGGATCTCAGGGTCTCCTGAAACCGAGGGTCCGGGTCAAGGTTCCCACCAGCCCGGCAGACAGCCGCACGAGTGGCGACCCGCTGGGTGACCGACCTGGGAGACCCCCTCCCAGTCGTTCCCCCTTCTGCCCCTTGGCCGCGTCGGGAAACACGGGCTTTGCAGACCGGCGGCCCCGGCTGTTTCCGATCAGGCCGAGGCGCGAACGGGGTAGGATCCCCGGGCCCGGGGCCCGAAAAGCAAGCCGGCTCCTTGGTGCCCAACTCCTTCCCCAACGCGCTCGCGTCCACCGGACGACGCCCCTGCAGCCGCGTCCCCCGCCACCCCGGCCTTGGGCCGCGCGTCTCCCCAGGCGCCTACTCGTCCCCCCATCCGCCCTCGCCCCTCTTGAGCCCTCGGCAGGGTGATCTGGGGCACAGCGAGGATCCCAGTCCTGGCGCAGAGGGCGGTGCGCTCTGGGGCGCTCCCACTGGCTGCCTCTCCAGAGGGGCAGGGCCTGAGTCCCTATTTACCGCGGCCGCCCTGCGCCTGCCAGCGCCATTGCCCCCACGGCTGCCGGAGGTGTCCCACTGTCCCGCCGTCCCACCGTCCCACTGCAACGCCATGGACTTGGAGCTCTACCTCGATCTCCTGTCTCAGCCCTGCCGCGCCGTCTACCTCTTTGCCAAGAAGAACGGCATCCCCTTCAAGACGCACACCATGGAGCTGTTGAAAGGTGGGTCCCGCCGGTCTCCCCGGTATCCTCTGGTCCCGTGCACCCGAGATCGCTCCCCGAGATACCCTCCACTGAGGGGCCTTCTCCGAAACTCACTTACCTTCCGGGAAGGGGGGTAATGTTTCTTTCTGCTCTGCGGCGGTGCAAAGAAAATACCTAACTGGATTTTCAGAGTTCCTGCAGGGAAACTACGCATTTCAATTCATAAAACTAGCTGGGTGCGGTGGCTTAGACTGTAATCCTAGCCCTCAGTGAGGCTGAGGAGGGCTATTGTAGAACTCCGGAGTTCAAGACCAGTCTGAACAAGAGCGAGACCCTGTCTCCACTAAAAATCAAAAACTAGCGCGGCTCGTGGGCCTGCGGCTGTAGTCCCAGCTACTCGGGAGGCTGAGACAAGAGGATTCCTGGAACCCAGGAGTTTGAGGTTCTTGTGAGCTATGATGCCACAGGACTCTACTCAGGGTGGTAAAGTGAGGCTCTGTCGCAATAAAAACAAATTTATACAACCCTAAAGGAATATATAGATGGTAGTGAAAACATTCCCAAATCCCTGAAGACCTTGGGAGAAATGCCTGTATTCTCAGAACAAAGAGATGGGGGACAGACAGGGCTCTGTGGCTCACAACTCCTTTCCAAGGCTGAGTTGGGAGGATGCTGGCAAGGGTTCATTGAGCTGAGTGTGCCACTGCACTCCAGCCTGGGCCTCAGAGTGAGACCCTATGTATTAAAAAAGATGGCGATACCTCCTCCTCTCTGCTGACCCACCCCCTGGCCCCAGACATTGCCTTGGACTCAGGTCTTTCCTGCCTTCTTCTCCCTTAGGGCAGCACATGAGTGAGGAATTCTCCCGGGTGAACAAGCTGCAGAAACTGCCTACCCTTAAGGACAGGGACTTCATCTTAACAGAGAGGTGCCTCCCTCCCCCCACCATCCTGGCCTCAGGCTCCCCCACTGTGGGCCCTCCAGACCCCATGGGCAGAGAGGGGGAAGGTGAGGGAGAGCAGATAGCCTCGGTGGGCTGACCCATCGCGTCCCTGCACCTCTCTTATCTTCAGCCTCCCCTTGAACCTCGGGGCCTCTCCCTACCCAGACTGAGGGGTATTGGAAGAGAGGCCAAGGGGACATTTGTCCAGTGTGGAGCAGAGTATGTCCAAGAAATGGAAGGTGGAAAAGGCCTCTCCTGACTTCTCAACCCCCCACCTGCCATCTGCAGACACAGTAGGGCACAGTACCTGCTGAAGTCCAGCCACCAGGCAGGAAGGGGACAAGGGGGAGGCAGCGACAGACGTGAAGGCTGGGGGCCTGTGACAGGAGACCTGAGGACACGCCTCTGCCTCCCCTCCTGATCCCTAACCCAGGCAGGCGACATGCAAGGGCCTCTACTGAGTACCCACTGTGAGCTGGCCCCATGCAGGGTTCCAGGGCCCAGGGAGCCTTCTCTGAGCTGTGCGGCCTCTGCCAAGTTAGCTATTCTGAGCTTTCGTTTCCAGGTTTAGAAAACAGGAAACAAGAGTTTTTTCCACAGGTCACCTGCAGGGATATCCCAGAGAGGAGGTTTTTGTTTTTTGGTTTTGTTTTGAGACACAGTCTCATTTGTCATCCTCGGTAGAGTGCCCTGGTGTCCCAGGTCACGGCAACCTCAAACTCTTGGGCTCAAGCAGTTCCCTTGCCTCACCTCCCAAGTAGCTGGGACTTGTGGTGCCTGCCACAATGCCCAGCTATGTTTAGAGAGGGCATCTTGCGGTTGCTCAGGCCGGTCTCCAACTCGAGAGGTCAAGCCATCCACCCACTTCGGCCTCCCAGAGAGCTGGGATTACAGGCGTGAGCCACCGGCCCAGCCCTAGACATGAGGTTCTTAAGTGCAAAGCAGAAGGTCTCGCCAAGGGCCGGTGCCTAAGATAACAAAGAAAAGGGGAGGGGGTAGGCAGTGGCAGAGAGCTGGGGGTGGAGAGTGAGGCTGGAGTGGAGTCATCAAAGCAGAGAAGCCACAGGGCCCCCCTGGGGGCGGGGGGCAGCTCAGGGTGAAGGCCCTCACTCACAGCCTCTGTGTCCCCCGCCCTGTTCCCAGCACGGCCATCCTGATTTACCTGAGCCATAAATACCAAACACCAGACCACTGGTACCCACGCGACCTGCAGGCCCGTGCCCGCGTCCATGAGTATCTGGGCTGGCACGCCGACCACATCCGTGGCACGTTTGGTGTCCCCCTGTGGACCCAGGTGAGGAGAGCATCTGGAGAGTGCATCGGGGAGCTGGGAGGAGGCAGGGGCCATAGACGGAGCCCACCCTCTGCCCCCCTCAGGTGCTGGCACCGCTCATTGGGACACAGGTGCCTGAGGAGAAGGTGGAGCGCAACAGGACTGCCATGGAGCGGGCGCTGCAACAGCTGGAGGACAAGTTCTTGGGGGACGGGGCCTTCCTTGCTGGCCAGCAGGTGACGCTGGCTGACCTCATGGCACTGGAGGAGCTGATACAGGTGTGAACTCAGCTGGAGGAGAGGTGGCTGTGGGCAGCGTCCCCCCTAGGGCCACCCATGTGTCGAGACAGATGCACTGAGGCCTGGAGAAAGCCAGTGGTCGTCCTGGGTCACAGAGCAAGTCTCTGGCTGACTGGCCCCGACCTCTGCCTTCTCTGCCTGGCTGCTCTGGGCCCTGAGGCTGACCACACTGCTGTCTGGGGACTGGAGAGGACCATGTCCCTGATACCGTTGCTTGTGCCTCTGGCATTGTGGCCTTAGTGTCTCTACAACTTCCCCGTTCTTCTCCCCATAGCCCGTGGCTCTTGGCCATGACCTATTTGACGGACGGCAGCGACTGGCAGTGTGGCGTGGGCGAGTGGAGGCTTTCCTGGGTGCCGAGCTGTGCCAGGAGGCTCACTGCCCCATCTTGACTGTCCTGGAACAGGTGGCCAAGAAAACATTCCCTGTACCCCCACCAGAGACTCATGCACATTTCCTGAGTCGCATTGCCAGGATCGCCTGAGGTGTTTGTAATCGGGACCAGGAGATTAGTGAGAAGAGCTTCGCTCTGTTTCTTATTGCCACCCTGTCTTCTTTTCTGTCTTGTCCCCTATCCCTTGTCTCCAGTTTCAGGACCCCGGTGTCCTTGGCAGTGCTAATCCTTGCTGCAGCGTAGATTACCAACAGAAACTGAAATCCACCATATAGAAGAGCTCCTAAAAACAAGGGCATGAAGAAAAAGAAATAGATTAAAAATTGTCAAACTTCATCAGTGTTTTAGTTGTGGTAAAGATTATGAACAGTTGAATAATTAACCAAGAGTTGCTGTTTCCATGATGTTGTTGTAGTATATATGTAACTGTAAGTCCCATCATGGTTTTTTGTTTTAAACAGAGTCCTGCTATGTCACCCTCTGTAGAGTGCCATGGCGTCACAGCTCACAGCAACCTCCAGCTCTTTGGGCTTAGGTGATTCTCTTGCCTCAGCCTCCCAAGTTGCTGGCACTACAGGCACCTGCCAGAATGCCCGGCTATTTTTTATTGCAGTTTGGCCGGAGGCCAGTTCTGAACCCGCCACCCTCGGTATATGGGGCCGGTGCCCTACTCACTAAGCCATAGGCGCCACCCACACCCTCATCATGGTTTTGCAAAGTAACTTCACAGATAACAAGTCAACACAACATCATTGCAAGGGCAACAAAATATTAAGGAAGTATGCACTCAGAATGGCAAACTAGGACAGGATGTACTGGGCTGAGAGAAAGCGCTACATAGCTCATTGCTGAATAGCTCTGTCTTCTCCTTCCAAGTCCTGTCCTTGGGGAGCTGTGCACTGAGGCTCGCCCCTAGTCCATGCTTGAAAGTGATTTTGGAACGCGTTTTCTGGAATGGGACCCTGAGAGCTGTTGTCCTGTTACCCCCGATGTCTTGAATATCATCAAATTGTCTTCCTTTCAGTATTTCCTTCACCTTCAGGTAAAGAAAAGTGACTAGGGGCTGGATCAGGTGAGGGTGGGGTGTTTTCCAATACAATTATTTGTTTACTGGCTATAAAGTCCCTCACGGGCAATGGCAGCTGAGCCGGTGCATTGTCGTGATGCAAGACCCACACCTTCTCATGCCAAGATTTTCAGTTCAGATGTTCCTGTTTCTCTGTTGATGTTTGTTTGGTCAACTGATGATTTTAGCATAGAACGTGATGAGATTTTGCAATGTTTTAGTCAGTTGTTCTGGTTACTGGCCACCCTGAACTCTCATCAGTGATGCTTTCCCTCCCCTCAGAAAAATGTTTAATCCATTTGTACACTGCCATTTTCTTCATAAACTTGGACTAACATATCTCTTCCAGTGTCACGGTGTCAACCTCAAACTCTTGAGCTCAAGTGATCCTCTTGCTTCAGCTTCTCCAAGTACCTGGGACTACTGGCACTCGTCATGACACCTGGCCAAGTTTTCTGTTTTTGTAGAGATGCGTCAGGTTGGTCTTGAACTCTTGAGTTCAAGTGATCCACCTTCCTTAGCCTCCTACCTAAGAGTGTTAAGATTATAAGCTAAGCTGATGCTCCCAGCCTTCCCTTCCACTCTTGCTAAACTTAACAAGAAATTTAATCCTTGTTCATTGCTCTAATTCAAGCTCCAACATTCTTGTGATGACACACAAAATACACACAACAGGCTGGGCACGGTGGCTCACGCCTGTAATCTTAGCACTCTGGGAGGCAAGGCAGGTGAATTGCCTGAGCTCACAAGTTTGAGGCCAGCCTGAGCAAGGGCAAGACCCTGTCTCTACTGAAAAATAGAAAAACTGAGGCAAGAAGATTACTTGACTTGGAGGTGCCTGTGAGCTATGATGCCACGGCACTCTACACAGGGCGACAGCTTGAGACTCTGTCTCAAACACACACACACACACACACACACACACCCCAACGATGAACACCAGAACAAGACCCTGCCACACGTGGGCATGAACACATCTGTGAAATGCTGATATACCATGGTTATGGAACCTTATCAAATTATGTGTACAGTGCTGCAATGTAAGCCCTCAGTGAAAAGTTCATGATCTTTATTGTCAGAACTCTATTAGTGATGTTTCCTAGCATGTAGTCTAGGAAACTTGAAAGATGTCGTTTCTTTTCTTTTTTGAGACTGAGTCTCACGCTGTTGCTGTGTAGAGTGCCACGGCATCAAAACTGACAGCAACCTCAAACTCTTGGGCTCAAGTGATCCCCTTACCTCAGCCTCCTCAGTAGCTGGGACTACAGGGGCCCACCACGATGCCCAGCTAATTTTTCTATTTTTAGTAGAGATAGGGTCTTGCTCTTCCTTGGGGTGGTCTCAAACTCCTAAGTTCATTGTGGCCCCATTTGCCACAATGTCTTCATGGGAGGCCATGAAGTTCAAGCAATCTCCCTGCCTCGGCCTCCCAGAGTGCTAGAATTACAGGCATGAGACACCGCAACTGGCTTTAAAAGGTTTAACAAGCACTCTGATCTTCCAGAACAGTGACATAATAACAACAAAACAGTAGAATTATACGTTATCATACAAACCTCCATGTGTATCCATGGGACAGAACCCACCCTAGATATTTTTTAAAAAATAATTTAATAAAAAGGATTGGTAACCAGGCATTGGAGAATTCTATAGGCAGAGAGAAGCCAAATTACCACAAAGATAGATGCTGCGAGAAGCCCCAGGCTCGGGGGACAAAGAGAGGACATTGGAGTTATAAAAACTTAGGTGCTGGCAGAGGGGCCCATGGAACTGAGACAGGAAGGAAGGAAGGGAGGGAGGAAGGAGGGAGGGAGAGAGGGAGGGAGAGAAGGGAGGGAGGGAAGGAAGGAAGGAAAGAAAAAAGGAAGGAAAGAAGGAAGGGAGGGAGGGAGGAAGGACGGAGGAAAGAAGGAAGGAGGGAGGAAGGAAGGAGGAAGGGAGGAGGAAGGAAGGAAGAGAGGAAGGAAGGAAGAAGGAAGGAAGGGAGGGAGGAGGAAGGAAGGAAGAAGGAAGGAAGGGAGGAAGGGAAGGAAGGAAGGAGGAAGGAAGGAAGAAGGAAGGAGGAAGGGAAGGAAGGAGGGAGGAAGGGAAGGAAGGAAGGAAGGAGGAAGGGAAGGAAGGGAGGAAGGAAGGGAGGAGGAAGGAAGGAAGAAGGAAGGGAGGAAAGAAGGAAGGAAGGAAGGGAAGGAAGAAGGAAGGAAGGAGGAAGGGAAGGAAGGAAGGAGTTGCTCAGGCTCCTGGACTCACCTTCTGAGAGAGGGGCAGGGTGGCCCCATTTGCCACAATGTCTTCATGGGAGGCCATGTGTCTGAGGAGGTTGCAGTTTTCGGATGTGACTGTAGATGTCACTGTTGACAGATAAACCTTAGCAACACGCTCCGATCTACCGGCCTATCTTGTGGCACTGGGCCACCCTGTGCCATTCACAGCCTGGAGAGCCTTAAGCGGCAACCACACTGCAGCTGCCCTAGGGGTGCCCACGGTGTGGCTTTCCTCTACAGTCCCATCTGGTCTCTGCTTTTGGGGAACACCCTGGCTTGCTATCTTGGGCCTTTCTCATTGTCCCTTCACCCTGGGCATTAGGGTAGGGTGATGGCAGCCTGTGTCTTCTTGATCCATGCACTCTGCTTTCTGGTTAATCATAATTGGGTGGTTTTTCGAGTATCAGAAGCAAACAAACAATTAAGTTCAACAGTCAGTCACTGTGCCATGTAGGTGGCAGTTAAGTCCTGAAGTGTGATCCCAGCTGAGTCAATCATACTGTGAGTCAGCATAGGGGGCCTCAGGGTCCCTGGTCACTTGGCAGGAAGAGGGGCCAAGGGACCTTGAATTCCACCTGCTGCTCTTACCTGAGAGAAACACCAAGGCTACAGTGCTGGGGACACTGAAGATGGGGTGTGTTCGGGGCTCTCGCAGCAGTGAGGGGGGTGCTGAGAGTTGAGCAGGAGTTGCAGCAAGATGAGGACTGGCTTTGAGCCATGTGAATAAATTGTGTCGCTGTGTGTGTGTTTGTGTCTGTGTGTGTGGCGTGAGCGAACTGTGTGCAAATGTGAGCATGTGAGTGTGCACACATGGGGCTTGGAGCACAGCTGGAAAGACTCAGAAAGCCTAAAAACACCCTGAAGTGTGTCCCCCCAGCTGGTAACCCCCCTGCTTCTACCTCTGCTCTAAGGGCTGAGAAAGCTGCTGCCTGCACTCCACAGATGGTGGCTCAGCAGGTGGAGCTGTCCCTGGACTCAGACTCTCTGCCCACTCCCCATGCCGTTTACATTCTCACCAGGAAGAATCACATCACCTGGCCTGCAGGGAGCCTGGTGGCTGGCTCCTCCCCAAGGAGGAGGTGCCAAGGGGCTAGGCCCTGCACTGAGCCTCCTCTGCCCAGCTGGGAGCACCTGAAGGTGAACTCCTAGAGAAGGTACCTGTCCTCTGAGACATAAGGGTGACCTGGTGCCCATGCAGAACCAGGCTCTGACTGGGTTCTGGGGCTCACAGTGGGGGAAGACAGCTGATCACCCCTGGCTAGGTGACCTTCCCAAGCCACTGCAGCCCCTTTCCCCTTCCGGCCTGTACAGCTCTGAGGCAGGGGCTGGACCCAGAGGCCCCCTAGGAGTAAAGCTTCGGGGCTGGAACCTGGCGTGAGCCTGAGTCACCTGGAGCTGCCAGGAAAGGAAGAGACTTAGGTTTCTGGACAACTTAAAGCCAGAGGGCAAGGCCCAGGCTTGAGGTTAGCCCCTCCCCCGAAGCTCCCAACATGTCCTCTCTGAGTCCTAAGAGCTGGGCAGGCTCAGCGTCAGACTCCACTTTGAATCCCGGCTGGTTGCATCCTCCCTCTGTGCCCTCAGGCAGGTGGCAGATCTTTGTGCTTCTGGTTTCTCCTCTGTAAAATGGAAAGGTGCGACCACTTCCAGGACTTGCCTGAGGCTGGAGAATGAGCACCAAGTGCTGGGAATCCAAGGGGGAATCAAGAACAGGAATTCTGGGCCAGACAGGGTGGCTCACGCCTATAATTCCAGCACTCTGGGAGGTCAAGGCTGGTGGATTGCTGGAGCTCAGGAGTTCGAGACCAGCCTGAGCAATAGCGAGACCCCATCTCTAAAAACAGCCAGGCATTGTAGCAGGTGCCAAATAGTCCCAGCTACTCAGGAGGCTGAGACAAGAGGATCACTTGAGCACAAGAGTTTGAGGTTGCTGTGAGCTATGACACCGTGGCAAGAAAGTGAGACTCTGTCTCAAACAAACAAACAAACAAAAACAGGAATTCTCTGTTAGGTATGGTATCTCATTTCTATAATCCTAGCACTTTGAAAGGCTGAAGCAGGAGGATGGCTTGAGGCCAGCAGTTCAATACCAGCCTAAGCAACATAGTGAGACTCTATCTCTTGCAAAAAAGGAAAGAAAGAAGGGAGGGAAGAAAAGAAAGGAAAGAAAAGGGAAGGGCAGGGAAGGGAAAAAAATTAGCCTGGCATGGTGGCTCATATCTATAGTCCCAGCTATTTAAGAGGCTGAGGCAAGAGGTTAACCACTGGAGTGCAGGAGTTGGAGACCAGCCTGAGCAACATGCAAGACCCAGCCATGTGGTATGTGCCTATAGTCCCAGCTACTCAGGTGGCTGGTGGTATGTGCCTGTAGTCCCAGCTACTTAGGTGGCTGAAGTAGGAGGATTGTTTGCACCCAGGAGTTTGAGGCTGCAGTGAGCTGTGATTGTGCTGCTGTACTCCAGCCTGGGCAATAGAGTATGACCCTATTGCTAAAAATATAAAAATAAAAATAAAGACAGGAGGGAGGGAAGGAGGGAGGAAAGGAAGGAAGAAAAGGAGGAAGGGAGGAGATTCACTGAGCCCCTCTCCAGACTCTGGGAAGGAAACACAAGGGCCACACAGGCACGGCCCACAGCAGGTCTGCCTCCCTCACACCAAGTAGGGACCCTGATGCTGGAAGCAGGGTCTGGGCACCGAACAGCATCTGGGGGAAGAACTTGAAACATGGGCCCAGGCTTGGTGCCTGTAGTTCAAGCGGGTCAGGTGCCAGCCACATACACTAGAGCTGACAGGTTCGAATCCAACCGGGGCCTGCCAAACAACAATGACAATTACAACCAAAAAATAGCCGGGTGTTGTGGCAGACACCTGTGGTCCCAGCAACTTGGGAGGCTGAGGCAAGAGAATCACTTAAGCACAGGAGTTGGAGGTTGCTGTGAGCTGTGATGTCACAGCACTCTATACCCAAGGCGACAGCTTAAGGCTCCGTCTCAAAAGAAAAGAAATGTAGGCCCAGGGCGGAGCAGAGCTGGAAAAGGAAGAATAGAGTGGTATGGTTGTGGGGAGATGCTGCCTGAAGGAGTATATGGTAGTGGGAGGTCCTGGAGAAGGAAGTTGGGAGAAACCTCATCAAATCACCCTTGGTTTGAGCAATGAAGCCTCCCAGCCCCAGTGGGGTGGGACAAGATCCCTAACACCCCTGCACACAGTGTGGCCACACTTTTACACCTGAGCTGCAAGTTCCAGACAGCAGCACACTGGCACCCACCAGAGCTGCCTGCCACCAACGTCTACCAATTTTCTTCAATGTGAAAGTTGATATTCCTTGGCTCTGACATGCAGGCTTGGGTTGGAAATTACCAGCTATACATCCTGCTTCTCTTTCCTTACCCTAGGCAGACATCACTAATCCATCACAGCACTCTTCCCCTTGAGCCTGAATGACTCCTCAGAATCCTTCTGAACACATCATCCCAAGGGCTATCACGAAAGGATGGTGGCCAGGCAGGGGTGGAGAGGAAGTCTGAAGAAGTTTGTCAGGGCCCAGGATAAGCTGCCCTGTGTCCTGGCCCATTCTCTCTTGCCCCAGTTCTTGAGGAAGCCTGTGGATGCTGCACAAATGCAGCAGTTGTTGGGAAGGCTGAGGCCGGCCCTGCAGCACCTGGACTAGGAGTTCTCCATGGTGGACTTGATGCAGGTAAGGCTCTCCTGCCTGCTTGGCCCCTGGGGGGACTCTGAGTGCAGGGCTGAGCCACCACCCCAGCTGACTTATCTCCCCAGCTTGCTGCTGTTGGCTGTAACCTCTTCCAAGACCAGCCCCAGCTGGCAGAGTCAATGCAACTCAGTGCAAAATAATAACACCTACTCATTCCATTGCATAGAACTGAGGGAGGTGAGGAGGCTAACACCTCCAATGATCTCCACTAGCTTTTATTGTAATCTCAGGCATGAGAAAATACAGCAAAGCAGAAAGCTTCAAAGAGAGAGTCAAGGTTAAAAAACAAGGAGTTTATCTTTAGCTGCACGATTGAACTCCTAACACATTTTGCTTTCTGCACTTCTATCTTGCCTTTTTCTTATTACTGCTAAACATTACTTAGGGCTGAGACAGTGTGCTGTGTCTCGTGAGTATTGTTTTTAGTACTCAGGGTCAGCAGGGATGCTTGGATTTTGTCCAGATCACTCATAGGACTTTTGACTCTATGCTCTATCCTGTAGTCCTGTGTGGAGGCTGCCCTGGGTGCTGAGCTTATCCAGGAGGCCCACGAGTTCATCCTCTAACTTCGGGACCCCAGGAAAGCTCAGCTGGCCCAGAAGCTGGTGCAGCGGCTGCAGGAGCAGCTCCCCAGAATGGATTCAGCCTGTTCCCCTGCACTCTGTTGCCTCCAGTAAACACGCTGTGTGTTCCCCACTGGCCTCCAGCTTCACTCCATCCCCAGGAAGTAGGAACTGTCCTGTTTCTGAGCGAAGGCCTATTAGGACAGAGAGCTCCCAGCGTCACACAGTACAGTGTGAGTAGCACTCCAGCCTCCCCACAGGTTCTAGTTACCTTCCTCAGCTACCAGCTGCATAATCTGCCCACTTCAGTCCCAGCCCAGGCAGCAAGTTTCTGGGCCTGTCTGCATGGAGCAGGTTAGCTGGTTGCCCCCACCTCCCCAGTGGTGTTGTCCTCAATGGCCCTACACCCACCAAGACCCCCGTGTCTCTTCCTTCTGATCCTTTTCTAGCCACAATTCAGGCTAGATCTACCTACAGATATCCCTAAACCCTATTTCTGGAACGCTCCAGGGTTAGTTCTCATGGCCTCCTCCTCATTCTGAATGCTGGGGGTTCCCATGCATAAGCCCTTCTCAGACAGGGTGTCCGTGAGGCAGTGCCACAGGGCACAGCCCCCCACCCTGGCCAGGGGAGAAGGAGGCAGGGGCACAGCCTCCCCCAGCCTGTGCCAGGGGCATCTCCCCAGCCCCCTCCTCAGCCGCCTCGGAACCCTTGCTGCTATGAGAGTTCCAGGCTTCCCGGCTTCATGACAACACCAAGGAAACAAGAAGTTCTAGAATGCAGGGTCCTGGGCCTGGTTTAGAGAGGGTACAGGGACAGGGGCTCCAGCTGGACACAGGCTCAGGCCCCCTGCAGCTGGAGCCTGCCGCACAAGTCCTGACATGTCCCTGGAGCTCTATCTGGACCTGCTGTCCGCACCGTGCCGCGCAGTCTACATCTTTGCCAAGAAGAACAGCATCCCCTTCGACTTCCAGTTTGTGGATCTGCTGAAAGGTCAGGTCTTCCGCAGCAGGGAGGTCTGGGCCTGGGGGGAGGCAGGGTACCCAGGGAGGAGCAGAGACACAGGGCCCCGCAAAAGCCTACAGGGAGGGAATGAAAAGCTGCCAAGAGACGTGGAGGCTGCGTCCCTGCCTTCGCTGGTCTCCACTAGTGACAGCCCCCACACCCAGATGAAAAGGCTCTTCTAGGGTAAAGGGGGGTAGGAACCGAGAACCTTGGCTCCCCTTCTCCCTTCTCTGCGGTGGCCCTTTCCCTGCGGCACCTGCCCACCAGGCTGGCACAGGGTGGAGGCGCGGCCTGTCCAGTCCACCTCCCAGAGTGCAGACCTGCTCAGGGCTGTGCTGACCCCAGGGGAGGCCAGGGGGTCAGGCTCCAGCCCTGCCCCCCACACAGAAGAGGCTCCAGAAGCTCAGCTCACAGAAGCAGAAGGCTCCAGTCTAGAATGCAGAGGAGGAGACACCGGAACCGCTGCGGAAGTGAATGGGATTTGAATGGGGCCCCAGAAAAGCTTCCAACCTAAGGCGGCTGGCCCAGGGAGAGTTTCCGCACCTCCCCCGTGCGGGATCCCTGTTCGAGGGACCCCAGCGGAGGCTGAGAGGCTCCCCTTTGGGCATTCCGCTCTGTGCTGGGCCCAGGCTCCCTGCTCCCAGCTGCAGGGGCCTTGCTCCTCTGTAAGAGGGGACAGTGAGGGTTGAAGGGCCCCTAAGGGCTTCACGCCCAGAGCTGGGAAAGGGGGACACCTGCAGCACAGCGGGGAGGTCGTGACCCAGACCTGGGGTGAGGGCAGGCCAGGAGGTGGGAACCCTGATCCCAGTCTCTGTACTGTCACTGCCTTTCCTACGACCTGGGCTGAGCCACGGTGTCCCTCAAGAGAGGAAGGCATTTCTGTCCCGGGGAGTCCCACGTCTCTCTTCCCTGGGCTCTCACAGTCTCAGGCCTTACCTGCCCCACTCAGGTCAGCACCACAGCAGGGAATACATCGGGATCAACCCGCTGCGGAAGCTGCCCAGCCTCCGAGATGGGAAGTTTGTCTTATCTGAAAGGTAACCTTCTTCCCCAGGGCCCTTCCGCCATCTGTCTCTACTCTTCCTGGGAGACTCCGTGGGAGTGTTTGTCTTTGTTACTGTGGGAAATTTCACGTGTTCACTGAAGCATCACCCAAGGAATATGTGGGTCACTACGACAGTTCTGAGACAGCGTTATGATCCATTATTTCACTTCCAAGAAACGCAGTCGACAGCATCCTCTCTGATTCACCCGTGCAAGTTTCAATTTGCTCAGCTTAGCCACGTTGCTAGGAGGGCATCATTTGTCTCTGTCTGTGCAGATTTTATGATTCTTGATTTTTGTGTATCTCAAAACTTTTGTAATGACCCCCGTATTAACCAGTGAGGAGCATAATGACCCCACAACTCAGGTCCAACCATTGTCAACTTGGAGCCCATGTGGCCTCATGTGTCCCCAAGTCAGTCACCCTGCTGTCCAGATGCCCTATCATTTCGTCCATAAATACTCAGGAATGTATCTCTAAGAGAAACAAGCTGTAAAAAAAAAAAAAAAAAAGCATTGCCACAATATCATTAGAACACCTAATAAAATTAACAACAGCTCCTGGGTTTCATCACGTAACTAACTCCTATTCACAAGTCTCTGATTATCCCATAAATACTCTCTTGGCAGTTTGTTTGAGTCAGAGTCCAAAAAAATTTCCAGTATTGCAGCAGTCTGATCTGTCTCTCCAACCTCTTTTTTTTTTTTTTGGCCGGGGCTGGGTTTGAACCCACCACCTCCGGCATATGGGACCGGCACCCTACTCCTTGAGCCACAGGTGCCACCATGTCCTACCTCTTTTAATAGCTAATCCCCTCCATACCCTGACATTTGACCTTTGCATGTTTGTTGTTGTTGATAATGAAGAAACAGGGCCCTTTGTCCTGTGCAGTTTCTAACACTAGCCATCAATCAACAAGGCCTGGGACATCCCCCAGAGTGTATCTCCCATCCATCCCCTCCTGTGTCCCCATGGCCTCTGCCCTTCCCAGACACCAGTGACCTTCCCTGTTGTAGATTCTGCTCTCTTGGGCACACCCTCCCTCTAGCACCAAAGGGATGGATCCTCTCATCCCCTGGTATATGTAACCCAAATCTTAAAGATTAAGTCTACATCCTTCCTGCACCCCCAGGGGCCTTCATCAAGGCCTCCACTATGTCTCTGATGGTCTCACTACTCCCCACCTTGCTCACACCCACCTACTCTCCTCTTTCCAAATTCTCCAAATTCACCTGGTACCTCTCACCTGACATTTCAGCATCTGCTATTCCCCTGCAGGCCTGCCTCTTCTTACATCACCCACCGACTCCTACTCACCCTGCAGGTCTCCTTCCCCTCCCTCACTGTCTGACAGCTTTGGAGGAGCCCTTTTCTGGGATCCTTTGGGCTCCTTCCTGCCTAGAGCCTGCCTGTGCAGGGGAGACCCAGAAGTTGGTCCTGGACCATGCTGAGGCATTCAGGAAGGCAAGGGTGGAGCCCTTGACTTGCCCTTTCTGCAGTGTGGCCATCCTCTTCTACCTGTGCCGCAAGTACAGTGCACCCTCGCACTGGTACCCACCAGACCTGCACACGCGTGCTCGTGTGGATGAGTTCATGGCCTGGCAGCACACAGCCATTCAACTGCCCATGAACAAGATACTCTGGATCAAGGTGAGCAGAGCCAGGTTTGGGCACTGGGGACAAGCAGACAAGCAAGTCAGAAATCTTGAAGCCCAGTCCTGGGCCCACTAACTGTTGGTGAGCTCTGGCTAGTCTCTATGCCTCTCTGAGCCTCATTCCTCAGCTCCCTCTCCTGCCTGGGCTGTCTGGAGTATGGACAGAACAACTGGGTACAAAAGAGTCTTATTTAGACAAGGGGAAGGGTACACAGAAGGAGCTGATGTTACTCACCCCAGGATAGAGAATTGTCAGAATCAAAGGGCCCATAGAGATCAGCAAATTTGAAGATGACCGATAACCAGTACATATGTCACTACTTCTAATCCTATGACTGTGACAGACATCACTAATCAATTGCAGAATCTGTTCCTGCTGAGCTCCCCAAATCCTTCTGAATACATGATCCCAGGTAACATCCGCCAATCAGAACTGTTAAAGGAGGTGACATTACTTTATGATCTTAGAAGCATACAATGTCTGTCTAGTTGACAAGGACGCAGAGGCATGGGGGCAGGTGGGGCTGGGGTCCAGCCTCTTCTCCTCTCCTCTCCCCACCCCTGGCCAGTTGCTGCTCCCAATGATCACAGGGGAGGAGGTTCCAGCTGAGAAGACAGAACAGATCCTGAGAGAGGTGAAGAAGAGTCTGGAGCAATTTGAGGAGAAGTTTCTGCAGGACAAGATGTTCATCACTGGGAATGAAATATCCCTGGCGGACTTGGTGGCCCTGGTGGAGATGATGCAGGTGGGGTGAGGGGAGCCTGAACAGGGGCAGGATGCCTCTATTGCTGTGACTAGTGGGGCCATAACTTGAAAACAGGCTGGTGAAGGCAGAGTGGCAGGCAGAGCCACCACTGTGGGGGCTTTGGGAGCCAGGCCTGGGTCCCAGAACTCAATCTGGGCAGGGGACAATATCAAGCACAGGGTCTTTTGCTTTTTGAGACAGAGTCTTGCTCTTTTGCTCAGGATAGAGTGCCGTGGCATTAGCCTAGCTCACGGCAACCTCAAACTCCTGGGTTTCAACAATCTTCCTGCCTCAGCCTCCCAAATAGCTGGGACTACAGGCATCTGCCATGAACTTCTGGCTAATTTTTTTCTATTTTTACAGAGACAGGGGTCTTGCTCTTGCTCAGGCTGGTCTCAAACTCCTGAGATCAAGCAATCCTCCTGCCTTGGCCTCCCAGAGTGCTGGGATTACAGATGTAAGCCACCATGCCTAGTCCCTGCATGGGGCCTTTTGAATCAGGGAAGGGAGGGTCACAATCCTCCATGCTTGACAAAGATTCTCCAGTGTAGGGAGGAGCTAGTGGGTGAGCCTGAGATACAGAGAAGGACACCCGTATCTCAGTCAGTCCGCTAGGATCCCAGATGCCTCCTCCTCAGGCTCTCCAAGAAATGTCCAGAGGCGTCTAATCTGTCCTTCAGGCCTTGCCTCTTTTCCAGAGCTACAGATAGACAGCTGTGCCAGGCAGCTCTCCTGGTTGGGTCTGAGGGCATCCATGGTGCATTTGAAGCCACACCTGGGAGTGGCACATGTATGTGGCCTCTTCATGCAGGGGAGGGAGTGACTAAGACCCCTGGGGCATTCCAGATCTCCCATCTCCATCCTGTATCTATTCCATCTGTGACCCCTCACCCAGGCCTTGGGTGTTAGCAGACTAGTTCTTTGCAGAGGCAGATGGGAAGGGTCCCTGAGACTGTAGGAAAGGACCCAGATGTGGCTGGACTCCAGGCTGACCACACTTTCCTCTTTGTCTGTCCACAGCCCATAGCAACCAACCATAACATCTTCCAAACCAGCTCCCGGCTGGCTGAGTGGCGCATGCGGGTGGAGTTGGCAATTGGCTCTAGCCTCTTCTGGGAAGCCCATGAGCGCCTGGTGAAGTTGGCAGAATGGGATTGTTCAACATTGGATCCAATGGTCAAGGAGAGGATCTGTGAGTTTCTGCAGAAGTACAAGTGACCCTAGAGGCAGCCCATCGTTCAGGGCTTGGATGATCCAGCCCTCTGAGCTTCCTTCCTCAGGGTAGATGTTAAAAAACAGTTCTGTTTTTTTGCCTAATAAAAAAATAGAACAACGGCTCGGCACCCACAGCACAGTGGTTACAGATGGCCACATGCACCAAGGCCAGTGCGTTCGTGCCCAGCCTGGGCCTTCTAAACAACAATGACAACTGCAACAAGAAAATGGCCGGGCATTGTGGCCAGCGCCTGTAGTCCCAGCTACTTGAGATGCTAAGGCAAGAGAATCGCTTAAGCCTAAGAGTTTGAGATTGCTGTGAGCACCACAGCACTCTACCCAGGGAGACATGGTAAGATTCTGTCTAAATAAATAAATAAACCAACCATCTTGGCTGCTGAGCCTGGGACAGTTGGTGTAATTGTAGGGGTTGGCATGGGAGCAGGTAGTGTTCAAAGGTCCTCCCAGTTTCCAAATGGAATTTTAAAATTAAAGACTAAATATAATTACATTGTCACTAAAAATAGTTGATAACTTTAGTAGCTTTCTTTCTTTATGTTTTTTGGAAATAGAATCTCACTTTGCTGCTCAGGTTGGAGTTCAGTGGTATGATCATAGTTAACTGTAGCCTTGAACTTCTGGGTTCAAGTGACCCTCCTGCCTCAGCCTCCTAAGTAGCTGGAACTACATGCCACCTTGCCCAGCTTCCACTCTAATAATAGAGCAACTGCAGAAGATCATACAAGGAAATAGAGGACTTGAATACTACTATGAACCAATTGGGACATATAGAACACTCCACCCAACAACAGCAGGGTAAAGATTGTTCTCAACAGTACTTGGAATATTCTTCAGCAGAGACCATATGTTCATTCATAAAATAAGTCGCAAATTTAAGGCAACTGAAATCATGTAAAGGTGTTTTCCAAATACAATGGAATAAAATTAGAAGTCAATAAAAGAAGGAAAATTTAAAACTTCACAAGTAGGTAGAAATTAAACAACAAACTCTTAAACAAACAATGGGTCAAAGAAGAAATTACAAGAGAAATTAGAAAGTGCCTTGAACTAATGAAAATGAAAGCACAATATACCAAAATACATAGGATATAGCAGAAGGAGTACCTACAGGGCATTATAGCTATAAACACATACATTAAAATAGAGCAATCTCAAAACAATAACCTAACTTTATACCACAGGAAACTAGAAAAATAAAAGCAAACTAAACCCAACACTAGCAGAAGAAAGGAAATAATAAAGATTAAAATGCAGTCTGGAGATAGGCTAGGCATGATGGCTCATGCTTGTAATCACGGTAACTTGGGAGACCAATGTTGGAGGGTCACTTTACCCCAGGAGTTTGAGACTAGCCTGGACAACATAGTGAGACTTCATCATTATCAAAAAAAAAAAAAAAAAATCCAGGGAATTTATCAACCCCAGGAATTTTACAATGAGCTCTGGTTGGGCTGCTGCACTCTAGCCTGGGCAACAGAACTATACCTTGTCAAAAAAAGAAAAAAAAAAAAAAAAGAATGGAGATAAGTGAAATAGAAAATAGGAAAAAAAAAAAAAAAAAGAAAGAAAGAAAGAAGGGGGAAAAAATGAAACCAAAAATTGGATCTTTGAAAAGATCAACAAAATTGACAAATCTCTTTAACTTGAATAATCAAATTTTTCTTGATTTAAGATTCAAATTAACAGTACTTATTGGAAAATGAAGTAGAGACATCACTATTGATCTTACATAAGTACAAAGGATCATAAAGAAATACTATGGATAATTGCATCTAAACAAATGAGATGACTTAGATGAAATGAGCAAACTCCTAGAAATACACAATCTATTAAAACTAACTCAAAAAGTAATAGAATAGCCAGGCGCAGTACTCATGCCTGTAAACCTACACGTGGGAGGACAAGGCAGGTGGATTGCCTAGGCTCATGAGTTCGAGATCAGCCTGAGCAAGAGCAAGACCCTGTCTCTAAAACATAGCTGGGTGTTGTGGTGAGCACCTGTAGTGTCAGCTACCTGGGAGGCTGAGGGAAGAGAATCACTTGAACCCAAGAGTTTGAGGTTGCTGTGCACTAAGATGCCATGCCACTCTACCAGGGGTGACCAAGTGAGACTCTGTCTCAAAAAAAAAAAAAAAAGTAATAGAATATGGCTCGGCGCCTGTGGCTCAGCGGGCTAAGGCACCAGCCACGTACACCTGAGCTGGCGGGTTCGAATCCAGCCCCAGGGCCCGCCAAACAACAATGACGGCTGCAACCAAAAAATGGCCGGGCGTTGTGGCGGGTGCCTGTAGTCCCAGCTACTTGGGAGGC